>JABXJD010003069.1:0-27500 GCA_013375575.1 Percina caprodes
CCTTGGTCTCAGCTATGTCAAAGAAAAAGCAGAGACCTGAAGGAGTCCCACGTTGCAATATTAAAGTTATTGAAATACTTGATTTGAAAACTTGTGACTTGACTTGGACTTACCATAAAAGACTTCAACTTTGCCACTGGTCTAGAATATCTGAACGTATGGTTATCTATGACATTAAAGCACTTTTTGTATTGTTTGTTTTTTGTGCGTGTGTTTATGTGCATTCTCAGAGTACGCAGAGGCTCTGACCAACCCCATAAAGCACATCAGTCAGTTGCACAAGAGAGAGACACAGCTGGCTGTTCTCCTAGAGGACAGCAGTGAGGTAAGACACATCTGTACTTCAAATAATAATTGGCAACTAAAAAGAATTCATGGTAATTTTTCAAATCAATTATACATTTTCCTGTTGCTATTGTCCAGCATGTCCACAACCAGCCAAAAGAGAGAGAGACCAAGGGAGAGTGTGAAGTCATTTCAGGAAGTCGACTCTCCTCCCCCTTCCACACGCTCCCCCCCTGTTCATTGGATGAAACCCCTGTGATCATCAAATTACCTGCACCAGGTAGAGACATCTACAAATCACACATACACAGCCACAAATGTTCTCTCAATGTCTACATGACACACCTGCCATGTATCTGCACTTCTGAAAGGGTGTTATTCAATACATTAGATTAGTATCACTTCCAATTATCAATACTGTAAATTTACCGCCCTGAATGGCTTTTTACTGTCCGTATTGAAAATGATTTTAAGTGTAATCCACTGTAACATTCATATCAGTCCATTTTAGCTGTGTCAAGTCTACTGCTCCTACATTAGTGTGGTTGGTTGCAAATGTTGGTTTGCAAGGTGTATTCTATGTTAATATTAGCTACTGTAATATCTCCATGTATATGGCTTCACTGCACAAATATACATTGTAATCTATTTAAGATCTTTTCACTTGTCTCCAGGAAACTTCAACAAGTGAAAAAATATATTTTTTACTGTGTTGTGAAAATCATCAAATGTCAATCCAAAGGGACATTTTATTATCATTGTTTTCCATTTATAAAAAAATGTTGTTCTTTGTTCATTACATTTGACACAGTTGTTGTGTCACTCACATCATCCATTTCACACATACTGTCTGTGTGCTTCTCTTTGTGTGTGTGTGTGTGTGTGTGTGTGTGTGTGTGTAGCACAAAGTCAGAAGGAAGACCTCATAAGCACTGTTCTGGCAGGTAAGGCCACTCCACCGCATTCATTTCCACACAGAAACTAGTGAAATCATTTCTGTGTCACATAGAGCTGCATTTTTTTAAGTTGTAAAAGCAAGGAGTGGCTAGTTTCCAGCAATATTTATACTGAATGATGCGGTGATTGGCCATAATTCTGTCTGTCTGTCTCTCAGACGTCCAGGCTCAGTCTATAGAGGAGTTGAAGCAGCAGAAGAGCTATTCAAAGCTATTGAAGAACCAGAGCAAAGATCTCAAAGAGATGCGAAAGAAACACCTTAAGAAGGTACACACACACGCACGCACACATGCATGCACGCGCACATATATATACACACACACACACACACACACACACACACACACACACACACACAGATGCCAGAATGGAAACCGCTCTGCACACAAACTGAATTTGAAAGTTCCACTATTTACACCACCTACTTTTGCTTGTGTGCTATAAATGAAATCTTTTTTTACTGTGTACATTTGTAGGTGTGGAATCTGAGTAAGGAGCAGAAGAGTCGGACTAGCAAGCTTCAATCTGACACCCAGAGGAGACGCAGTCAGATGGAAAAACACCTTAAATCTAGCATCAAGAAAAAGTGAGGATGGTTTTGTGGGCTGAATGAAGGAAGAACAGTGGAGAAAATCTCAAGAAGTACCCGTAAAGAAGGGAGGGAAGGAGGAAAGGATATGTTGAAATATGTGGATAGATTGATGGTGTTAAGATGGATAGATGGAACTAAACTGGCCGACTAAACCTGACTTAATTGTGTGTGTTCAGCGAGCCCAATGAGCCGGTGCAGCGTGAACTGTCAAAGTTGGAGCAGGAGCTTGAGAAGCAGACGTTCCAGCTTAGGGAATGGCAGATGCAAGAACTGCTGAAGCTCCGGCAGGAGCTTCATTTACCGGAGAGAGAGAAGCAACAAACACACCTGCAGGAGGTAACGACACACACACACACACACACACACACACACACCTAACCCACCCCTATGTGTTAAAGGCATCAGAGCACTTCCCTAATCTTTGCCCACTTATTCACTTACAAAGACCCAATCACAATGTTTTTTTCGATAACTTCCAGGTAGAAAATCCCTGCGTCCTGTACATACAATTTAACCGCGCCGAGCAAACATGGATATACCCCAATCTCCTTCATTTAAAATGCATGTTTGATGCTTTCATAAGTCAATACTTTCACTAGCATTAGGTAGGAGACTTAATTTACCTGTTGGGCCACAGACTGCTAGTTTTGAGTGGTGTAATTTTCTTCAGTCAACTCGACTGGCGGTGACATGCCTCTGTTGGATTAGATTTATCAAAGGACATAAAATAAGCCCATCAGAAACGTCAGATAGGTCCACCCTCCGTGTTTAACTACATATTATTTATTTTAAACATTACAGTTACGGTTGAAAATGACAACAGAAATGAACAATCAATTCAACTAAACCGTCATTTGTCTACCCGGAATTAATTGTTTGTGTTAGAATGATTTCATGTTGAGTCGGTCTATACTCACTGTGACAATCTTGGAATTATAAATTATAGATATGTACTGTAAACACGCTTACATACAGAGTTCAACATCAGCTGACCTCTGAGGCACTTTGTGGCACTTCCGTACACCTGCACAGTGATACGCTAACAGGTTGTCATCTGCGGCTGTGTGTTTTCAGGCCTTCCTGAAGTTAAAGGAGACGGCCATTGAATGCCAAGCAGCTCAGCTGAAGAAGCTGAAGGAGACATGTGAGAAGTAAGTTCAGGGAAAGGACCCAGAAGTCACTGCCAATGTGACTATCTGCTTTTAGTTGTTATGGTATATTATGTCTTAATGTTAGTAGTAGTGTATTGATTTTCCCTTTTTTACAATATGTGACTTTGATCCCCGGATGTTGGTGTTGGTGATGTTGAAGTGTTCTTTAATAACATTTACAAAAAATGTAAAAGTTTCCTACGAAATTAGCAATTTTTCTTTGTCCGGATCTAATGCTGAGATGTAATTGTGTTTGCAGGGAGAAGAAAGAGCTCCAGAGGATCCTGAACAGGAAGCGACTAAACAGCATCAGCGAAGCAAAGTCCCGTGACAAAGACAAGGCTGAAACGTAATAAGCTTTTGAGACGTTTATTGGATATTTAGACCTTTGGGTCGTTGTTCTGATTCATACACCTTTTGTCTTTCATCCTTTTTTTCTTTTATTTTCCTCACTCTTTGTCTTCATCTTCTTATCTCCCTCAATAGGGAACTGATTGAGATCAACAGGAAACATATTCAAGATTCTGTCGCCTTAATCCGCGGGGTAAGTACCCAGACTTGTAACCAACAGCCTTTATGGATGGTCATTTATCTACTTTCTAGTACATTTTCCTGCCATTGTCATCAACTTTACTCCTCTCTTTTCACATGTTATCTTCTTTTCCCTTCCTCCCAAATTCATCCCTAAATCTTTGCTATCTTTCATCCCTCAATTTTTTATTTTTTACTGGTTTCACATATAATCCCCTCTTGTATGCTGTAATTCATCCCATATCTCTCTTGTATATGTATTCCTTCTTCACCTGCGTTCATCTTTTCCCCCTACCTAACGCCCGTCAAATCTTCCTCCCATTGTCTCTTTTCTTCCTTCCTACCCTCCTTCTTCAATCTGTCTCCCTCCAGCTGGAGCAGGCTCAGACCAGGAGACAGGACGAGCTGATGCTGAAGCACCGGGAGGTGCTGCAACACATAGATGATGAACTTCCACAGGTGAGCAAAAAACACATAGACTTGCACATACTGTACTTTGATGTGCTTGAATATATTTTTATATTTTCCTGGTGTTTCTCATGCAGCTCCAGTCTCAGTTAGAGAGGGAACTAGATCAGGAGTATCGGGAACTACAGGAGGAAATCTGTCAGCATCTTCAGTTGGAGCTCCAGAACAAAGGTCTCCGAAAAGACGCCCTGTTCTCGCACTTGTCCAACAGCAGCCCGAGCCCCAGCTCCAGCTCAGGTCGGCCCTCTAACTGCTCCACACCTTCTTTCCCGTCAACACCCAATCAGAGCCCCTGGAACAGGAGCATGGACAATAGCACTGCGTCATTGGCGGATTCCACTTCCTCATCCACCACTCCCGTCCTGTCGGAGGCAGAGATGTCATTATAATAATGCATACAAACGGAAATACATATATTTAACTTGGGTCTATGGTGATTACAATGTGGGATAGTAATGATTTTAATTATGTACTAATGTTTTCCTTTTTTCTTATCTACAGAGCTATATTACTTTTATTTGCTGTTTTGTCATATTACATCATGCCTATTGTTGAAGATTTAATAACAATCATAACCAAATTTTTTAATCTTTTAAATTTTGTTTTACATTTTCTTGTCTTTGTCTTGATTTTAATGTTGTATCCCTTGATACCTCTTTCTTGGCATAATTTCCATTTTTGTCTAGTCAGTAAGCTCTGCTGTGGTTTTTCTTTTTTTTGCTATAGCATTCTTTTAGTACAAGCTTTAACCTTTTTATTGACACTTTTGAAAGCTTTAAATGGTGTAGCGAGAGGAGTAGCTTTTTCAAAACGGCTGCCTTTATTCAGGCAAACGTAACATATATAGTTGGCCCAAGTGATTGCGATAGTGGTAAGAAAAAGAACACTTTTTGGATATTTTGTTTGTAGCAATGTTAGACCAAAAGTATTGCTTTATAATTGCCTCATGTACTAAAAATCTGAGGAACTATTTAAAAGGCAGCCTATGGACATTTCTGAGTGCTACAAATAAATGTAAAAAACCACAAATTTTTTCCACTTTTGCAAGGAATATATTCAAAGTTCAGGTATTTTTCAGAACTGGGTATTAATAGGGAATATGAAGGAAAAGAGGGTAGACTTTTTCAGAGAATTAAAAAAGCTAAAGTTTTAGCTGTAATGGCAGTAGCTGACCAGCAAATGGAGCTGCAGCCTTAGCTGTTTATTTTAAACTGGAGATTTGAGCCCCCCATTTTGCTAGTCTGATTAAACTATTATACTGTACACACACACACACACACACACACACACACTTTCAATCACACACCCATCTCAGCAGGATTTGCAGCATCATTGGCCTTTGGCCTTTAACCTCCAATCAAAGCCCAGCCAAGGTTGTGTGTGTGTTTTAGTGACATAACACACTCACACATGCATGCCTGATACTATACTTCCTACTGAGGCATCTGTTGCACATTGACCGCTACTTGCCTATACCTTAAACCAAGTCTTCTCCCTGATATGTATTGATTTATGTCATGGGGACTTGCATTTTGTCCCTGAAAGGAGGGCAAGTCCCTACAATGTGACTGTGTAAACAAAGTAATATTCCTACAACATGAGTTACACACACACAGACACACAGACACACACACACACAAAGTTTAAATCCTCATTCCAACCAATCTACCCTATCCAGACTAAAGGAAGGAAACTATATCATTTTATAAACATTGCATATTACTAACCTTCTAGAAGGGTATTTTTGTGTAAGGCCAAAATGAATCTCTTAATGAGACATCTGCTCTTAACCTGTTAAATGGAAATTGTGTGGGGGTGGGGGTGTCGGGTGTTGTCCATCCATCCATGTTTATTAGTGCAGTAAGTTTTCCAGTTTTGCAGTGTAGAGAAGACACCATGCTTAAATAGCAACGCCACTATAGGAGACGATCTTCAGATGATGACTTAATGTAAAATGTCACTCTAATTTGTTGTCTGAATACCAAATGAGGCAAAAACATGAAGGTATTTGTTTTACATTGTAATTACAACACTGTAGATTAGGTACATTTAACAAATGATTATTTATTTAGTGTAAGATAATGTGGTACGATGTCCTGTCACAGCTCAGGTGACCGCCTGATGGTTTAATTTCACTGAAGCCTCAAGATTCAAAGAGTTGCCTCTTATTGCCATTAGAGACTGTCATTAGAGACTGATATGTCACAATGAAAAACAAGAGTTCAGTTCACTTGTGTACATTTTATTTTAGGGTGATTATGCCCTTAATACATCCCACACAATTCACTCAGTTTGTTAGATATTCCATTTAAGCCAAATATTGAATGTGGGATTGTAATGAACAAACGGAACGTTGAGTTACAATTCTGTATTTTTCTGATTATTTTCATCCATTACTTGATCTTTTTTTCATTTTGAGAGCACAATGTTTTTTCTTTCATGTCTTGTCTGCTTTGAGGGGTAAATGATGGCACTCTGTGTGTATATATTCTGTGTATATGTTTAGTTTTAAGTGAATTTTACTACTGACCACAAGTGCTGAGGAGGGATGGATGTCAGGAGAGGTCAAGGAAGGTTGAGGGAAGAAACGCATTCAGTTAAAATTTTTCTCACAGAAGGCTTGTTTGTAGATGACATTCCTGTCTGGTCCTCTTCCACCTCCCTCCTCCACTGACCACTGGCTGCCTGTCTGTCTGATTATCCCCCCTTACACAAACATTTTTGTAAACTATCATCTATGTAAATGGTATTTTCACAACTTTTTCTTTTGTGGTTATTTAAGTTATTTATTGTGTAAAAGGTTTTCATAAGCCCCCATTAGAGCTTCATTATGTGCATCTTTTCATCATCACAGAGATCTGCTTTTTCAGGATGGACACCATAAAGAAAGCAACTTGAAGACAACAGTTATGGAATTGTTGGTTTACCTTAATAGGTCATCAGTAGGACAGCCACAACATACACCTAATGGGGTCAGCACTTTCTTTAAATGATTGCGCTAACCTTTTTGATCTCTGATCATTTAACAGTTGAAGAATACCAGCCTGTTCACCTCTGTCTGTAGTGCACACAGTGTGCCACACTGCAACCAGGATGGAAATGATTTTCTTACCTCATTTTGGAAACTAGTGTCTTTTGCAGTGGAGGTTAAATAGACACAACTCTTCTCAGATCAAAAAGTTTATTATATTTGCTAAAGAAAAGTCTTTACATTCCTTTCTGCTGGTTGAGGTAGTCCATGGCCAAGTATTCAAAGTGACATTGGTAAGATAAACCCATTCAGCTGAGACTCGTTTCATGTTAAAAGGCGCTTTTACCATCTATTTTTAGGAGTTTTAGCAACCGCTGGCTAAAAAGCTGTTGTGCACATTTTGACAATTACACAAGTTTTTATTTATTTTTGGTACTTTTCCTACAGATGCTAATGTATGAGGAAAATGTGTGATAGAGGAAAATTATCTCCACTATATATAATGCAAAATGTAAAAACACAAGAAAATGCCACAAACAGAAGTACTTTAGATATCTTAAGTTATTTAACCTGTAGAAAATACATGTTGGTCCTAGATAGCAGCCAGTAGCTTTGAATTCAGATGTACAGTGTCTTTGTAGATCAGGAAAAAAAGAGGATACTCTGGCTGGCTCTGCTGGCTTTATTTACATGAACTGTATGGACAATAGGTACTTTGGTCCCTTAAAACATAATTTTGAGTTGAAATATTTGGATATATCTTTTGATTCTGGATCTTCATGGACTTCCAGTGTGTACCATGTCACTAAAAAGGCTGACGTCAGTTCTCTTTTTATTTAGTACACGCTTAGATTTAGCCTGTGCTGCTTTGGCACAAAGAGAGAGCAAGAGATCAGTATGCTAGCACCGTTAGCTTATTTCCTTGCCACCAGAATTGAGCCTGGGTGTAGTTTCTTGTCAGCCGTAAGCTTTAACCACTGTTATTTCAGTCCTGTTTATGACACACAAACACACACACGCACACACACACCTTGACTTTACTCTTATTAGACATGTGGTGTGACTAGTCTCCCTCTGGCATGTCTTCTCTCTTTCTACTCCACTGTTCCATTTCCTTCTCATCAGGTTTACCCCAAAATGAGACTATCTTTTACTTTTGCACTACTTAAATTAAAGCAGCCGTGTACACTTTAAATAGTGAAGAAAGCATGCAATATACATTAGAAAAGATATGAAATGAGTTTTGTTGACCCTGTATATGTGTATGTGATTGTCTCATATAAGGGAATACTATACAGTGATCCAGATGTAATATTTGATTCGTAATTAATATAAAGTAAATGAGTGAACATTCATTAATAAACTTAAAACTTCCGGTTACAGAGTTCAACCTCGGCTGTTTTTGTATGTATGTGGGTGATTGTTCCAGTAAATTTTTTAAATTTTTATTATACTTACAATGGATGATGGGGATTGTTGTCAATGTCCCTGGCGGAAGTTGCAAATCCATGGTGACAAGGCCCCAGGGATTGATGAGCTCCGTCCATAAAGGGTTTGGAAGAAATGGAAGTGACATGTTCCACGGGATCCGTGGGTTTACCACGCACTTAATGCACAAACCTGAACACGTCCACACAACCCAGCAACCCCACTCCTCCACACACAAGAAACCCTAACTATAATTAGCTTCTCATCATTAATCCAAAAAGGTTTTTGCTGCTTTTGTAACAAATACTCACTTGCTATGACTATGGGCACAGAAGAATTTCAGGTTTGACCACTGGAACACAGAGATACTCAGACAATAGCTTTGAAGTTAAGCAATGCTGGCATTTTATATAAAGAAATGGTAAATGAATCCACATACAGCAGGTAACTTGACAAGGACAAGAGCTTGAATACCAAAATTTACAATTTTGGCAAATAAAGATCCAACAATCTTGTTTTTCTATTTTTAAAACTTTTGGTGCACCTTTCTAACCTGTGTCATACTACACTTCAGGTTTACAGTTTGATGATCAAGTTAATAAAATAACCAGCGGATGCAGTGTACATGAACAGAATCCAAACTCTGCCAGACTCCTGGGGGAAAGGTTCGCCATCAATCCTGGGTGAAACAAGAAGGAAATCATTTTCCATATTACTGGGATATTACAACAAATACCTATCAAACAGAAACAGATCACAAAGATTATTGGAATCACAATTTTCCCCATCCAAGCCTTCCACCCCACCCCAATTACCCAAGTGCCCCAGTCCCACCCAGAATCAGTGTGATGGACATCTTGAACCTTGAGACTAGTGGCAAGGTGGTTTAGCTGATGAACAGTGTCAGTGATGTGAACACAATGTCTGGGATGAATGTGCAGCATTGATCACCTATCACATGGCAAAGCCCCCCCCCCTGAGCTGCTAACAGTAAATCTAGACCCATCTCGTCCTGAAGAAACATGTTACGCATAGCTGGCATGGGTGGAGGGAAATTGGTGAACCCCGCAAACACATTTAAGTGATTATTTGATTTCTGTTTTGTGTAAAGCTCGTTGGGACTGTTAAAAGAAAGTTTTATATTTATACATATATATATATATATATATATATATATATATATATATATATATATATATATATATATATATATAAATATAAATATATATTATTAAAAAAGACACAGGTAAAGGTTAGAAGTTATGTTTAAATGAACTCATTAAATACCTAATATAAACATATATAACATTTCCAAACAGCATTTTCAAAACGTGCTGTAAATCGGTATTGGGACCTGAGTGCTGCGAAATCAGAAGGTGAAACGGCCGTGATTCAGCGCAGAATATTGGCCCTCCCTAAATTAACGTTTTTCCGAACCAAAATGAGCCGCCACCCGCTGGAACTGAGGAGATACTTACGGAGATATTTCGGAGAAAGTCTGGAGACAGAAACGGAGACGTTTCGGTGAGTTTGTGTCGACTTCAAAGAAACTTGTAAGAAAGTGTGTTTTCACCGCCGAGTGAACACGTCCATGTCAATCAGCAGACTAACTGTCTAAGTTACCGTACAGTTCCTCTACGAAGAGGAGAAAACTCTTCCTTCTCCATGTTAACTTACAAATACTTTATTATATATTATAATTAGTTTGGTGAACACGTCCATGTCAATCAGCAGACTAACTGTCTAAGTTACCGTACACCTCACTAACACAGAACGTTGAGGGAACGTTAACGAACGTTAGTTTTTGATTCTCTAAAGGTTAGTTTGAACCAAACCAAAAACTATCGTTTAGGGAACGTTCCCTCCAGGTTCTAACGTTCCTTGAACGTTAAGAGAACCAACCAACTGTAACGTTCCCCTGCGGTTGCGCCGTACCTTCACACAACGTTCCCGTTTCGTTGTTTTTGGTTGTTCTGAGTTTTGAAGTAGCATAAAGGTTTGCTGTCACTTGATTTAAATTCACTCAAAAATGATTTGACTTATAAAATCTAAGTAAGATAAACAGCATAGCATTTATTTTAAGGCTGATATCAATTTAGCTTAAAACGGTACTTTTGTGCTTGACTTCGGTTTTTTAACTGTAATAGTGAAAATACTTAAAACAAGAATCTATCAATGGAATGATTTTCACAACTAAGAAAATTCACTTCTTTAATTTAGTTTACAAACCGAACCGTTACACCCCCCCACCAGTAGGGGGGCCGCTGCTCTGAGGAGACCGATTCACGCGTAATGAAGACAAAGCTACAGGACGACCACGCTGCACAGCTTGGCAAGCTCACGGAAAGGTAAGCGACATACTTTACAGTTTAATGATGTTGTGGTTGTAATGGGAGGGTTTGTGGGTTAACATTAAACTATTTCCCTATGGCTTCGTTATATTCTGGTTCTGATCAGGTTGACCAAAAAGAAAAGTTTTGCTGAAGTAAACAACTAACTTTAGTAGAATTTTTTCTACGTCGTCGCCATCTTGCTATGCTAGTCAAGCAGTGAGTTGCTTAAAATCTTTTCTTTTTAGTAAACTCTTTGTGCACTCTCAATGCTGAGTTCATGTGTTGAGCCCCAGGTGAGACTTGGAGCAAAGTCTCATGTTGTGTCGAGCCTTCTTAGTGTTTTAAAAATGTTGATTTTGATGCTATCAAAGAAGGGCCCCTAGCTCTCCCATTCAAAAGGCAAGGCCGGAGTTGTGCCTTTGTTTGCTGAGCACGACGTGTCTGCTTTGTCGCATTGTGTTTTTTGTGTCATCGTATTAACATGCTTGCGTTTATGTTACAAATAAGATATCCTTCCCAATGTTTACACCGACTGTATACATTTAAATATTTTTTTTGCAATCCATACAAATTGTATGGTCTGTTGTTTCAGATGAATCTGTTCGACAAACAAGAAAGCCTTCCGTTACAGGACGTGCGTCTGGAATCCCTGTCCGTAAGTTAACATTATACATGCATTTAGGAAACATTTCCTGCCATGGAACTACATTCAACCGTGTGTGTGTGTGTGTGTGTGTGTGTGTGTGTGTGTGTGTGTGTGTGTGTGTGTGTGTGTGTCTTCCTTTCAGGTCAGCAGACGTCATTGCCTCCACCAACTGCATGTAAGTTGCAAGACAAGTGATTGTCTAAACACAACAGCATAGGTTCATCTTTTGCAATGGCATGTGCAAGAAACCTACAATAAATAAACTGACCAATACTCATATCTACTTTTTTTTTTTTAGATGAGTTAACACCACACAGGAAACCAGTTGGTCGCCCAGAGCTGGATGGTTCTAACGCAAGCTCAGCCTGCCTCTTCAGCTTGGGACCCAGTTGACGTTACAATGGCAGCAGAACATCATCACACAAAGGGAGGTGGCTCAGCCATGGACGGAAATGAGGTAAGAAGACTCACTTAAGTTGTTCACATATAAGTATATAATGTATAACAACAAAACTAACAGATTGGTTTATCCATAGCCATGAGGACATCCGTTACCAGCATGGCACAGCGGATGGATACATTGGATAATGTGTCACGGAGGTGCTTGGGTCCCAGAGCGATAACTTCAGTTTTATCTGAGTTTAACATTAGAAAATTACTGCTCATGCAGGTTTTAATATCCTGAAGGCACATTTGAAGTTTAGCTAACTGATTAGTTTCATCCGACTTGATTGATAGAAATAATTGAGTATCATCTGCATAACAATGAAAGTTTATGGAGTGCTTCCTGATAATATTGCCTAAAGGAAGCATATATAAAGTGAACAGGATTGGACCGAGCACAGATCCTTGTGGGACTCCATGACTAACTTTGGCGTGCACAGTGGGTGGCTGTGGCTCAGCGGTAGAGCGGTTACCTGCCAATTGGAAGGTTGGTGGTTCAATCCCTGGCCCTGCAGTCCCATGTCAAAGTGTCCTTGGGCAAGACACTGAACCCCGAGTTGCCCCTGCTGTGCATCGGAGTGTGAATGTGTATGCATGTTTATCTGAAGAGCAGGTGGCACCTTGTACGGCAGCCTCGGCCACAGTGTATGAATATGTGTGAATGGTGAATGTATCCTATATGATGTAAAAGCGCTTTTGAGTAGTCGATCAGACTAGAAAAGCGCTATGTAAATACAGCACATTTACAGAGGATTCATCGTTAACACGAACAAACTGAGATCACTCTGATAAATAAGACTAGCTTAGAGCAGTCACTTTATTGCCAATAAAATGTTCCAATCTCTGTAATAAGATATGATGGTCAATGGTATCAAATGCAGCACTAAGATCTAATAACACAAGTACAGAAATAAGTCCTTTGTCTGATGCAATTAGGAGGTCATTAGTAATTTTCACAAGTGCTGTCTCTGTACTATGATTAACTCTAAATCCTGACTGAAAATCCTCATATAAGCTGTTGTTATGCAGAAAGTCACACAGCTATTTGGCGACTGCTTTCTCAAGAAGCTTAGAGAGAAATGGAAGATTGGATATAGGTCTATAGTTGGCTAAAACATATGGATCAAGGTTGGGCTTTTTCAGAAGAGGTTTAATTACAGCTACTTTAAAGTGCTGTGGTACATAGGCTGTTAATAAAGACAGATTGGTTTTATCTAGTAGAGAAGTGTTGACTAATGGTAAAACTTCTTTAAGTAGCCTAGTCGGGATGGGGTCTAAGAGGCAGGTTGATGGTTTAGATGAAGAAATAATTTAATTAAATTGATAAAGGTCAAGTGAAGCAAAGCAGTCTAAACATACATCTGGTTTTCCAGCTGTTTCTAAGGTTCCTGAGTTTAGAGATAAGTCAGTGCCAGTTAAAGGCAGGTCTTGGTGAATTTTGCTTCTAATAGTTATAATTTTATCATTGAAGAACCTCATAAAGTCGTTACTACTAAGAGCTATGGGAATACTTGGCTCAGTAGAGCTGTGTAACAAGATTAAAACCAAAATCAGAAATGCAAGATGTGTTACCAGTAGCAATTTTAAGTGTGTAAGAAGGATTATATTGAAATTAAATAGTTAGCTATTTTTTTAAGTATGCAAATTAGCTTTTTATTTTTTACAAGAAAATGGAAACCAATCTCATATCTGTTTGTTAGCTTAGCATAGCTTAGCATAAAGACTTTAAGCAAGAAGAAACTGTCCAAATATAAAAAATAAACTGGACTAGACTATTTCTTGGCTGAGTGCAGTGACTTCCTGACGTGTGTAAACGTTGGCTGGGTCTTTCAACAGATATAAGAATGATATTTCCCAAAATGTTGAACTATTTCTTTAAGTTACTTTTAATTGCACTTAACATATTCTTAATTTTTTTGTGTCAAGCGAGAGGAAGCTGTCCTCAAACGCAAGAAGCTCCCGAATGAAGAGGATAAGGACGTGGCCGTGACCCGCAGCAGGAGGAGAGTGCAGGCTCACCTCTGAGAATTTGTACAATAACTCTCTCCAGGTGCAACGTATTCTTACTTTTACATATTAAACTTCTATCATAATGTTCCCTAGGATGTGTTCTGCACAAATCAGTGATGATGCCTGTCATGTTCAAAGAGAAGCAGAAGACTTCATACGCTTTCAGCAGTGGGTGTTAAGTACATGATTAACATGATTTGTCTTGGACACTGTTTTTTCAAACACTGTGGCCTTTTTTGACTCTCATCTATCGTTTTTGTTTAGGAAGCAGAGTTTTCTGGTTGAAATGTGATGATAGAGGACTCCAAACTGCAACGTGTTTAGTATCACTTACAGTTTATTATAAGAAAGTATATCTGAGATATGAATAAGCAGAGTAAAGCAAAAGCAATACCTAGGCAGTAGACCTTATTAAAAAGAATGTAGCTTCTCTATGTACTTTATGTAACCAGGAGTCGACAGCATTTTGGATCTGTCAAAGAGGCCTGCTTGTTTTAATAAGATCTTTAGAATGTGTTAATGAACAATTACACATTGCACTTCAAATGTACAAAAACACATTATGATTGTAGAAGTTGCTCTTTTTCTAAGACATAAACTGTGCACTTACATCAGTTCACTTGGACTATTGCCGACACATCAATGACTCAACATATGGCTTTATAGTATAAAGTATGGTTGCTTAGTAACCAGATTGTGTTGAGGAAAGTGGTGCAGTTATTTAAAGACAGCAGGTGTTTACATGCAGGGCCTACACTTACTCCTGTGGGACTCATGGGGCCTCCTTTATAAAACCTGTTATGCAAGAGGAAAGTGCGTGAAGCAGGGTGAAATTTGCTTTTGCAACATTCCTCGCAAACGTCGGTATTTATAAAGAATTTTCATGTGTAAAAATGTGCCCAATTTTCCTGCAACCTTTTGACCAATGCGTGTGATGGTGCATAACGCTCCAAAGGCTTTGAAGGTCGCGATTTAGTGACCTCCGAAGGTAACACCAAATATTACATGGATAAAGTTTTGTGGATGCAGATTGCCCAGCCTGCCTCCAAAATACCTGCTCCACTTAACCCTGGTGTGTTGTTCATGTTGTTTTTCCCGGTCTGGTGAAGCCAACATTATTAGGCTTTTAAATCAATACACACATACCTATTTATGTAAAAATACTTAAAAGATGTAAATTGGCTGTATTTATATAGCTTTTTCACACACACACACACACACACACACACACACACAATAGGCCCAGTTAGGATGATTGAATGATTCTCAATAATGTTTCATAGCACCTACAATTATTACACTCAGGTCCAGTAGACCCGAACACCTCATATATAATAGTTATGCTGAAAGGGGGTGTGCAGTATGCAGTCATTGAAAATAAGTGAATTTGTATGTTGTTAACAAAAAATGAGGCAAGGCCAATGAGTTTGAGTTAGAAGACATTACAAATAGTAATGTACCACGGACCTGAACACCACACCAGGGTTAATTATACCATGATTAAGCCAATATGACTCTAATCCACTGCCGGTTTATTGGACTTAATTATCTATTGGGACAATAAATACATAGCCCTGCGATTCCCGATGGCCAGTGTATTACAACCAATCAACAGCATGGCTGATTTGGCAAGAGCACCTCAATCTCACAATCACTGAATCATGTTTCTTTCCCATTTTTCTGTTTCATGATTGGCCATCAAGGGATCCTTTACAAGGCTGGAATATCCATTAATTGGTTGGTTATTAGGACAAATATGGGATATTCTTGGGAGGAGGGTGAGGCTTGTGCACAACCACATAAGGTAAAAGCATAAACGAGAAGAGTCTGTACAGGTGTGGACCGCATGGTGTTATGAATCAAAATGTTTTTGCATGCAAAAATGTTGACTTTTTGGCGCACAAAATCTTTCAGAATAGAATCCAAGCAAAGTTTTATAAAGGAGGCCCCTTGTTGGAAGAAACTGAGGAAATGGTTGACTCAACCTGGGTTAGGGTTAGCCTAAAAAGATTAGCTCTAGATTGCTGTTTTAAGTCAAAATTCTCTCTTGTTAGGTAACAAGAGAGAATTTTGACTTAAAACAGTAAAAAAAAATGAGGGAAATTGCTCTGAAATATTTAGAGAGTTTATTTTGTGTTTATTGGAGAAAAATAATCCTCCATCTCCATGTTAACTTCTGTTGATTAAATCTGTTAAAACTGAAATATATAAAGTGTTTTCCCCCTTTCTGATTTCTTATTTTTTTTGCATGTTTGTCACACTTAAATCAGAATCAGAAGGGTTTTATTGACAACTATATTGTTTTACACATACAAGGAATTTGTTCTGGTGTTGGTCCACATCGCACGTTCTCTACAGCCACTATTTTCCCAGCACACTTTAGAGTCCTGTTGGTGTGTAGGTCCTGGAGTGGCGGCAGATTTCAGCCAATCACCTTCTCTGCTGATGGAATGACACGCTGCAGTCTGCCCTTGTCCTTGGCAGTGGCAGCAGCGTACCAGATGGCGATGGAGGATGTGAGGACAGGCTGCCCTTGTCCTTGGCAGTGGCAGCTGTGTATCAGATGGCGATGGAGGATGTGAGGACAGTCTGCCCTTGTCCTTGGCAGTGGCAGCTGTGTACCAGATGGTGATGGAGGATGTGAGGACAGTCTGTCCTTGTCCTTGGCAGTGGTAGCTGTGTACCAGATGGTGATGGAGGATGTGAGGACAGTCTGCCCTTGTCCTCGTCAGTGGTAGCTTTGTACCAGATGGTGATGGAGGATGTGAGGACAGTCTGCCCTTGTCCTCCAAAGGGGCAGCTGCGTACCAGATGGTGATGGAGGATCTGCGGACAGTCTGCCCTTGTCCTCGGCAGTGGCAGCAGCGTACCAGATGGTGATGAAGGATGTAAGGATGGACTCAATGATGGCTGTGTAGAAGTGAAATATTCATTGTCTTTGACAGGTTGAATTTCTTCAGCTGCTGCAGGAAGTACATTCTATATCTGTGTGTCTCTATCATGTTTGTCTCTAACCTGTCTGTCCCCCTGTAGGACCAGGTCTTCACCAGTCCTGCCAGTCTTGTCTTTGTATACCTGCTGTGCCGGGCAGCGGTGGACGAGGACACATCTTCGGCGCAGGACCTCTTTACCGAGATGTTTCAGGATCTGAACAAAGAGGGATGAGAGGGCGAAAGGGGGAGAGAAGGAGAGGGAGATCGTGGGAAAGAAAGAGAGGGAGAAAGTTGGAGAGGGAGAAAGTGGGAGAGAAAAATGGGGAGATAGAAAGGGAACAAGCAGGAGAGAGAAAGAGGAGGAGAAAGAGAACAATGGAGGAAACAGCATATATGATCTGGATTGTTAAAGAGAAGAAAAGAGGAGACCACGGGATTTACACTGCTACGTTTTGGTTTAAAAAGGAATATCTTCCGCTACATTTCCCCCTCTCATTTCCCCCTGCTCTGGTGTTTTCCCCTCTCATTCCCCCTGTTCTGGTGTTTCCCCCTCTCATTCCCCCTGCTCTGGCATTTCCCCTCATTCCCCCTGCTCTGGTGTTTCCCCCTTTCATTCCCCCTGCTCTGGCATTTTCCCCTCTCATTCCCCCTGCTCTGGCATTTCCCCTTCTCATTCCCCCTGCTCTGGCGTTTCCCCTTCTCATTCCCCCTGCTCTGGCATTTTCCCCTCTCATTCCCCCTGCTATAGTGTTTTCCCCTCTCAGTCCTTGTGTTCTGGTGTTTCTCCCTCTCATTCCCCCTGCTCTGGATCACTTTTCAGAGTGTCAGAAAAGTAGCCTTGTTTTGAGATTTGTGACAATGCAATTTACAGCTTACCCAAGAGGATTTTTAAAAACTTTATTCATGTTATTTAGAATAAGTTTCTCAACACATAAAGGAACACCCTGAATACTTCAGTTCATCACAAACATTCATCATTAACACCCCTGGGGGTCTCTGAGCAGGCAGTATTTTTGGCAAAGTCTTAATAATTTGCATAGCTTGTAAATACTCAAACTAGAAGTAGGCTACCTTTAGGGCTGCACGATTATGGCCAAAATGTTGTCTATTTAGAACTGCTTTCACATACATATTTTGCTACATTCCTCTTATGTTGAAGTTTATGTTGTATGCCCGTTATCTACCCAACAAAGTAACAACGCAGATTTCGGTACCTCATTACCGTGCCAATTAAATGTCTGCGCTGCTCTCTGATGCTCCAAGACAGATGTTAGAGGAACAGACACATGGCTGCATGTCATGCTAGGAAACACTAATAACACGTTGCACAGCAGGTAATGTTAACGTTAGCTACAGTAGGAACTGGATTAACAAGACAATATAACTGTTGTACTGTGACTATATTTCACTGTAGAGGATTCCAACAGTGGGGTGTACAGTCTGCTGCTAAAGCTACTAGCCAGGGCTCCACACTAACTTGTTGCCACAGTTACATTGTTGCTACTGTTTAAAAGTGTGTGTCTGAACTGAGACCTGACATTTCATGGCTCAAAGTCTTATGCTGTTGCGTGCCCACCACATGGATAACACCTGTAATTTGGCCTTCTTCCCTTTTGCCCTTGGCTAAAGCAGCTTGCCACACTCCTTAGCATCAACATCCTCCAAAAGTGAGCTAAATGTTCAGTTAGGGTTAGGGTCAGCAGCCACTTTTCAATATAAAATCACTTATTAAAACAGATTGGGTTTAAAATAAAACACAAAGACAGGGTTTCCTTCCCTGTTTGATAATACACAGCTGCGACACATGTAAATGAAAATTATCTGAAATAAATAGCCTAGTAAATATTAAAAAAAATCATTTCTGAGAAAGCTCCTTAACTTGTTTTCAACAACAATAACAGACTGCTTAAACGAGATAGGGAGAGAAGATGAGTGCGATGGACTGAAGCGTATGCTACTCACAGAGCGTCAGAGTGACGGCTGACTCATTATGAATGGGTCCAGCACAGGTCAAATGGCAGGTCAGCAGAATTACACTCGTGAAACGTTTGTATTGTCTACAGACTGTTAATAATATATAGTCCATGGTATCGACACTCCGCTGCATGGCTTTAAAGAACAAATGGGTTATGTAACGCATGTAAAAAAAACCCGGATTATTCTATGAACAGAATGATGCATTTAAAATATTGCTCGATCACGCTCATTTTAATCGTGATTAAAATTTTATTAATGCAGCCTTAGGTACCTTAAATGTGTAGTACTCATGTTCACAGTATTATAGTAAATATACATAGTTACATTCCCCCTTGGTGTAGAGGCAGTAAACATGACCTTTTCACAGACACAAAAGAAGAATACTTCTATAGTTTTCTTCTATAGTTCTATAGTTCTCTTCTACACTTCTATAGTTCTCTTCTATACTTCTATCGTTCTTTAGTTCTCTTCTATACTTCTAAAGTTCTCTTCTAAAGTTCTATAGTTCTCTTCTACACTTCTATAGTTCTCTTCTATACTTCTATCGTTCTTTAGTTATCTTCTATATTTCTAAGTTATCTTCTATAGTTCTATAGTTCTCTTCTACACTTCTATAGTTCTCTTCTATACTTCTATAGTTCTCTTCTATACTTCTATCATTCTTTAGTTATCTTCTATACTTCTATAGTTCTCTTCTACACTTCTATAGTTCTATAGTTTTGTTCTGTGGATAATTGACATTAGCCCTGCTATTTTAACTACATCTTTGGGAAATTACATGTTTTTAACTTTAAATACATTTCTGTATTTTAACATTTGCAATGTTTGAAATAAATTATATTTTGCAAGTGTGTGTGGCTGAATAAACAGCAATACTTATGTAGGATATAATGAAATACATTTCTATAAAATCAAAAATGGTATAATGTAAAGTAAGTATTATTAAAAACCCTTTGAAAGTTTAACTGTATTAATACTTCTTATAATTATAATGGTTATTATTATGAATAAATATTGTTTAACAGATTATTTTTGTCTGTTTTGTGTAAAGCTTGTGACTGTTGTTAAAAGAAACTAGGTTTATTTATATATTTACTTAATATTAAAAAGACACAGGTAAAGGTTAGAAGTTCTGTTTAAATGAAATCATTAAAGACCTAATATAATATATAACATATTTTTCAACAGCATTATTTGAAACATATTTTATTGACGTTCTGTAAATAGCCCCTCCCCTTCTGGGCCTCCGTAGATCTCCTTTATATAGCCCCGCCTCTCCTGACTCCTGTAACTTCAGAGCCGCGAAATCAGAAGAAGAAACGGCCGTGATTCAGGTAGAATATTCGCCCTCCCTAATTTACCGTTTTTTCGGACCAAAATGAGCCTCTTACGGCTGGAACTGTGGCGATACTAACGGAGATATATCAGTGAAAGTCTGGCGACAGAAACGGAGACGTTTCGGTGAGTTTTGTGTATTTGTGTCGACTTCAAAGAAAATTCAAAGAAAGTGTGTTTTCACCGCCGAGTGAACACCAATCAGCAGATTAACTGTTTAAGTTACCGTACAGTTCCTCTACAAAGAGGAGAAAACTCTTCCTCCTCCATGTTAACTTCACTTACAAATACTTCATTATGTATTTGATTTTTTTATGAATAATTTAGACTTTATTTTTAAATTTAACATGGCCAATTGTGATTGGCTGTTGCTTTTTTTAAAATGTAACGTTGCAACGTTAACGTTGTTTCCGGGCTTAGTTTTTTCTTTTTTTTCTTTTTTAATCCAATGATGCAGGTGACGTGTGTTGGTGTATGTGTGTGTCTGACTGTGTGTGCGTGTGTCGGTGAATGTGTGTGTCTGTGTGCGCGTGTGTCGGTGACTGTGTTCTTGTGTCTGTGTGTGCGTGTCGGTGTGCTGTGTGCGCGTAGGTGCATGTGTGTCTGTTGGTGAGTGTGTCTGTGTGTGTCTCTGTTGGTGAGTGTGTGTCTGTGTGTGTCTCTGTTAATGAGTGTTTGTCTGTTGGTGAATATGTGTGTGTCGGTGTATATGTCTCTCTGTATGTGTGTGCGTGTGTCGGTGTATATGTCTGTGTGTGTGTGTGTGTGTGTGTGTGTGTGTATCTATGTATGTGTGTGCGTGTGTGTGCCTTTGTGTGTGTGTGTTGGTGTCTCTGTTTGTGTCTGTTGGTGACGGTGTGTTGGTGTATCTGGATGTGTCTCCGTTTGTGTCTGTTATCTGTGTGTGTGTGTGTGTGTGCGTGCGTGTGTGTGTGTGTGTGTGTGTGTGTGTGTGTGTGCGTGTCTCTGTGCGTGTATCTGTCTGTGTTTGCGTGTGTGTATCTGTGAGTGTGTGTGTGTGTGTGTGTGTGTGTCTCTGTCTGTCTGTCTGTCTGTTTGCATGTGTGTGTGTATATCTGTATGAGTGTGTCTTTGTGCGTCTGTGAGAGTGTGTGTTGGTGAATGTGTGTGTGTATCTGATGAGCAGGTGACACCTTGTACGGCAGCCTCGTAACAGTGTATGAATGTGTGTGATGGTGAATGGTTCCTGTACTATGGAAAAGAGCTTTGAGTCGTTGTTAAGACTAGAAAAACGCTTCATTAATACAGTCCATAGAGAGATATATCTATCAGTCTATTACCTTCTGATTAGTAAGATAACAGTGTATATGTGATATATATCAGCTTGGGTCAGTTATGTTTATGTATGCAATGTGTTTGTGTTGTTGAATCCCACAGAAGAAGATCAACAGACTACATGATGGAATTCATTAATTCGCTCATCAGGTAAGAAGAAACCAGCTGATCATATTTCTTTTTAATGAAACCATATCTGATCTTGTCTCATCTTGTTTTTTGAAACTATATCTGGTTATGTCTCATCTTGTTTTTATGAAACCATATCTGATCATGTCTCATCTTGGTTGGATTTTCAGGTAGATCTACAAAAGTAAGTTTCATTTTTATTCTCTTTGTTGTTTTCTGAGTTAGCCACTGTGCTATCTATCTATCTATCTATCTATCTATCTATCTATCTATCTATCTATCTATCTATCTATCTATCTATCTATCTATCTATCTATCTATCTATCACTCTCGTTCTCACTCTTTTTCTCCCTCTTTTTCATTCCCTGTTACACTATCATTGTCTTTCTCCCTCTCTCCTTTTCTCTCTCACTTTCTCTCCAGGGGTCCAGACGGCAACCATATGGTTTCATTTTGCATCCATTAAACGTAGAAACACATTAAAGTACCATTAAAAACGATCATGATGAAAATTAAACGGGCTAAAAAGAATATACACATAGAAGAATAAAAGTTACAGTGATTAAGAAATTAATAATTATAATTTTAATTGGTTGTAGGGACGGGTTCAGGAGGAGAGAGCGTTGGGGGCCAATGTGCTCCTAGTGAAAAGTTAGTCTGGAGCCCTGCTTTTTCTTTCTCACTTTATCACTCTTGCTTTATCTCCTCTCTCCCCTCCCGTTCTCTCTCTATCTCTTTCTATCTCTCAATCTCACTATTTCTCTCTTTGCTGCTCTGTGTTACTTTAACACATCTTTTGGATGTTACATCTCTCATGGCCGCCGTGCCATCCTGTCTCTGATTATCTCTCATGGCCGCCTTCCTATCTCTGATTATCTGTCATATAGCCGCCGTGCCTTCCTATCTCTCATATGGCCGCCGTGCCTTCCTATCTCAGATTATCTCTCTCATGGCCGCCGTGCCTTCCTATCTCTGATTATCTCTCATGGCCGCCGTGCCTTCCTCTCTCTGATTATCTCTCTCATGGCCGCCGCATTGCTATCTCTGATAATCTCTCATATGGCCGCCGTGCCTTCCTATCTCAGATTATCGCTCTCATGGCCGCCGTGCCTTCCTATCTCTGATTATCTCTCATGGCCGCCGTGCCTTCCTATCTGATTATCTCTTATGGCCACCGTGCCTTCCTATCTCTGATTATCTCTCATGGCCGCCGCGCCTTCCTATCTCTGATTATCTCTCATATGGCCGCCGTGCCTTCCTATCTCTGATTCTCTCTCATGGCCGCCGTGCCTTCCTATCTCTGATTATCTCTCATGGCCGCCGTGCCATCATTATCTATAGTCTATCTGTTCATCAGCTTGGATCAATGTTGGTTCTGTGTTTTTTTTTCAGGTAGCTCTACTAAAAGTAAGTGCCATTATTATTTCATTTGTTGTGTTATTGGCCGCCGTGCCATGTCTATCTATCTATCGCTTTCTAAAACATTCTTATTTTATCCTTTGTTGCGTTTGGCCACCATGCCTTCCTGTTTCTGATTATCTCTCTCATATAGGGCTGGGCGGTATATCGACAGATTTAACAATTCCACATTTTGCTGTACAATTAATTGGCTCAGAAATATAAGATTAACATAATTGTCTCTTTCAGTCAAATGAAAGTTTAGAATGAATCCCAGGAACCATCTTTTGGTAATATCTCTGTCATGTGACCCAGATAAAGTTAACATAGCGTGTCCACTGGCTTGAGTCAGGTACAGCTCAGGGTGTTTGAAGTTGCTCTGGCAACAAGTGATAGCTGCTGCTAGCATAGCTTTAGCATATGGGTGCTTTACTTATATAATTACAATTCGGCACATCTAAACAAAATCAACAATTACCATCAACAGTAACTTAACAAATGTTTACTACCAAGTTATTATATGAGAAGCAATGAAGGATGTTCACTACAGTGTCATCATTTACGGAAGCATTACTAATTCAACAAAAACCATATGAGATTAAAAGCAACAAACTACATGACTCTACCACGTGGAGGTGCTTTGGTGGATTTCTGACGTTAGAAAGTGGACTTGACTAGGAAACACGGTCAGCTCGTTGACTGGTAGGAATCAAACAGGGAAAACCTGTCTTCAATCATAGTTTGAGCAGTCTTTAAAAAAACAAATGTTGATGTTGCTTTGATTTACAACTGAACATTAAGGCCATGTTGGAGATAATTCTCTAAATTTAGAGTTAAATTGAGTATAAAAATTCTGCCGAAAATTCCTCAGATACAATGTTTGGTCTGCGCCGTCCAGCCCTACTCTCATGGCCGCCGTGTCATCACCATCTATCATCTCTCTGCTTCTATATGTTCATTACCATCTATCATCTCTCTGCTTCCATCTGTTCATCACCATCTATCATCTCTGCTTCCATCTGTTCATCACCATCTATTGTCTCTCTGTTCATCACCATCTATCGTCGCTCTGCTTCCATCTGTTCATCACCATCTATCGTCTCTGATTCTATCTGTTCATCACCATCTATCATCTCTCTGCTTCCATCTGTTCATCACCATCTACCGTCTCTGATTCTATCTGTTCATCACCATCTATCGTCTCTCTGCTTCCATCTGTTCATCACCATCTATCGTCTCTCTGCTTCCATCTGTTCATCACCATCTATCATCTCTCTGCTTCTTTCTGTTCATCACCATCTATCGTCTCTCTGTTCATCACCATCTATCGTCCCTCTGCTTCCATCTGTTCATCACCCTCTATCGTCTCTCTGCTTCCATCTGTTCATCAGCTGGGATCAATGTTGGTACTGTTTTTTTTCAGGTAGATCTACTAAAAGTGAGTGCCATTATTATTAAGTATTTGTTATTTTCCGCTGTGCTCTATCTATCTATCTATCTATCTATCTATCTATCTATCTATCTATCTATCTATCTATCTATCTATCTATCTATCTATCTATCTATCCTGCTGTGTTACATTAACACACATTTACTACTAGAAACTATAGTTCACTTTCTTCTAAAAACATGATACCTCTAATTTTCTTCTGTTTTGTTTGTGGCCGCTGTGCCTTACTGTCTTTGATCATCTCTCTCATGGCCGCCGTGTCATCATTACTATCATCTCTGTTCATCAGCTTTGATCAATGTGGGTGCAATAATATTTTTTGAGGTAGATCTACTAAAAGTAAGTGCCATTTTTGTTGTTAAGTATCTGTGTTCTTGGCTGCCATGCTGCAACTATCATGGCCACCGTGCCACATGTATCACTCTGTCTTTCATGGCTGTTTTTTTTAGTTTAAATGAAAAATGTATGTGTATTTTATTAGCTAAAGTGCTACAGCATTTGACTGATGGTCATTTTTGATTTAGTTTAGATGTGCCAAATTGTAAATATAGAAGTGATTATTGGTCTGACTGTCGTGCTTAGGTTATGCTTTTTGTGTTTACATGTTCATAGTAACAGAAATTGGTTTTGGTTAAGGGAGGAAGTTGGATGTGGGTAGGGGTACCGGTAGCTGTTCAGAGTTATTCCTAGATATTATGGTTTGCACTTGGCTGCTGTGTGTTACATTAACACATGTTTTGGATGTTACATCTCTACATTGCACACACTTTCTACTTCAGACTGAAAATTTTTGCTCATTCCTGCAGAAGCTGTAGTTCTTTCTTCTAAGAACATGATACTACTTCTGTGTCGTGTTTTTGGTCGCTGTGCCCTCCTATCTGATTATCTCTCTCAAGCTAACTTAAATTTGTAAGAATTACAGACCAATACAACAGGCTTAAATGAACTGACATTAGTTATATGACTTACAGTTCTCAAAGACGCACACAATCTCAACTGGTTATCCTCCAGAGAGCTAGTCTTTCTTTTCTCTCACTTGCTTCTCTGTGTGGCGTGCATACCCGCTCGTCGTGTGAGGCCCGTGTCCGTGCTATTCTCCGACATGCACTCAGTCACACCTGACAGACGACCTTTAGTACAAAACTAAAGTAACGAGCCAATTTTGTAAAATTTAAGGAGTAGAAAGTACCGATATTCGTGTTAAAATGTAAGGAGTAAAAGTAAAAAGTCGCCAAAAAATCTTTTTTTCGCCATGGAAAGCCCCCTGTGTTTTAGTGTTAATTTGTTAAGCACCATGGACAGTCCCCCCCTTGTGTTTTAGTGTCAAGTGTTTTATCACCATGCACAGTCTGCCTGTGTTTTAGTGATAGTGCTGTTCCAGAAAAGTGTGTCCTCCCTTCTGTTTTAGTGATAAAGCTGTTTTAGCACCATGGACAGCCCCCCTGTGTTTTAGTTTTAAGTCTTGTTTGTGTCAAGTCTTCAAGAACCATGGACAGTTCCCCTCTTTGTTTTTATTGTCATGTGTTTCAGCACCATGGACAGTCCCCCTGTATTTTAGTGATAATGCTGTTTCAGCACCATGAACAGCCCCCCCTTCTTTTAGTGTCAAATGTTTCCTCACAATGAACAGCCGCCTATTCTTTTAGTGTCAAGTGTTTCAGCACCATGGACAGTCCTCCCCCTTCTGTTTAAGTGATATTGCTTTTTCAGCACCATGGACAGTTCCCCTTGTCTTTCAGTGTGAAATGTTTTAGCAACATGGTCAGTCCCCCTTTTCTTTTAGTGTTAAGTGTTTGAGCACCATGGACAGTGCCCCTCGTGTTTTATTGTCAAGTGTTTCAGCACCATGGACTCTCCCCCTCTTTTAGTGTCAAGTCTTCAAGAACCATGGACAATCCCCCTCTTTGTTTTTATTGTCATGTTTAGGGTTAGGGTTGGGTTAGGGTTAGGTTTTACAATCTAAGGGTTTTAATTCTTTGGCACTGGCCTATTGATCTGGGGAAAAAAAAAAAAAAAAAAAGGGAAGCGGGGGACCCAAGCGTGGCAACACCAATGGACCGCTGGACAATGGGAACTGTTCGACACGAGACCACGTTGGGCCTTTGGAAAGGGATCAGGGTATTTTTTAAGTTATAAATGGAATTAACTTTGTGGGGAAAGAGGTACATGCAATAGAGTAAAAAATAGACAACACAACAATAAAAGATCCGAGCGGGGAGCCAAAATAAGTGCTCCAGTCACAAGTCGAACTAAGAATAATACACTACTGGCATGCAAAATATAGAATACAACAAATATAAGTGCTTTTAAAATCAAAGTGCCAGTAAAATCATATCACACCTCCAGATGGCACTGGAATAAATAATGAATAATATATAAATACATAATAGATAAACACAAACAATTTCATAAAATCTGTAATAAAAAGCATGCAAAAACAATGGATATCATAAGTGCTTACAAAAACTGTATATCAGAGAAAGAAAGGCATGCAAAACACATCTAATTAATAATAAATTAAGTAAAAAGGTATATAAAAACGTGCCTAAATAAATATAAGTTAGATTAAATAATTTAAGAACATATACAAATTGGAAAAAGAGGAAGATAGGGCAGAGGAAACTCCGAAGTCTCCCACCCCGGAGGAACAGGGTTCAACCCCACGCCAGGGAAGACGAAGGTGGGGGCGTGGGCTTTTTATTTTTTTCCGGTGGGTTAGGGAGACTAAACGTCATTTAGGCCTACAGGGACGGTGGTTTTGAGCAGGTGGATCCAGATTTTTTCTGCCCGCTTTCTCTGTCCCACGGTCCAGCGGTCATTGGACTCCAGTCCAGAGATGATGAGATGGCTGGTGGAGTGTTGTTGAAAGTGTGCGACTAAAGGTGTGGTAAGTTTGCCCTCCCCAATGTTATATAAGTGTTGTTTAAGCCGTGTGAGTATGGTGTGTTTGGTTTCCCCTATGTAATGTTTGTCACAAAAAGTGCATGTAATGATATAGACAGCATTGCTGGTGTTCAGGGAGTAGGATTGGAGAACAGGGTGGGATGTCCGGCTGTGTGGATTAGAGATGAATTTGCGATTTTTGTAAAGGATGTTATGTTGTATGTTAGTGGCCGGTTTATGGTCTGTATACTGGAAGTGGACCAATAATCCTTGAAGGGTTGTT
>JABXJD010003562.1:0-7500 GCA_013375575.1 Percina caprodes
GAAACCATATCTGATCATGTCTCATCTTGGTTGGATTTTCAGGTAGATCTACAAAAGTAAGTTTCATTTTTATTCTCTTTGTTGTTTTCTGAGTTAGCCACTGTGCTATCTATCTATCTATCTATCTATCTATCTATCTATCTATCTATCTATCTATCTATCTCTCGTTCTCCCTCTTTTTCTCCCTCTTTTTCATTCCCTGTTACACTATCATTGTCTTTCTCCCTCTCTCCTTTTCTCTCTCACTTTCTCTCAGGGTCAGGCGGCAACCATATGGTTTCATTTGCATCCATTAAACGTAGAAACACATTAAAGTACCATTAAAAACGATCATGATGAAAATTAAGCGGGCTAAAAAGAATATACACATAGAAGAATAAAAGTTACAGTGATTAAGAAATTAATAATTATAATTTTAATTGGTTGTAGGGACGGGTTCAGGAGGAGAGCGTTGGGGGCCAATGTGCTCCTAGTGAAAAAGTTAGTCTGGAGCCCTGCTTTCTTTCTCACTTTATCACTCTTGCTTTATCTCCTCTCTCCCTCCCGTTCTCTCTCTATCTCTTTCTATCTCTCAATCTCACTATTTCTCTCTTTGCTGCTCTGTGTTACTTTAACACATCTTTTGATGTTACATCTCTCATGGCCGCCGTGCCATCCTGTCTCTGATTATCTCTCATGGCCGCGCGCATTCCTATCTCTGATTATCTGTCATATGCCGCCGTGCCTTCCTATCTCTCATATGGCCGCCGTGCCTTCCTATCTCAGATTATCTCTCTCATGGCCGCCGTGCCTTCCTATCTCTGATTATCTCTCATGGCCGCCGTGCCTTCCTCTCTCTGATTATCTCTCTCATGGCCGCATGTTTACTATCTCTGATAATCTCTCATATAGCGCCGTGCCTTCCTATCTCAGATTATCGCTCTCATGGCCGCCGTGCCTTCCTATCTCTGATTATCTCTCACAGCCGCCGTGCCTTCCTATCTGATTATCTCATGGCCACCCGCCTTCCTATCTCTGATTATCTCTCATGGCCGCCGGCCCTATCTCTGATTATCTCTCATATGGCGCCCATTCCTATCTCTGATTCTCTCTCATGGCCGCCGTGCCTTCCTATCTCTGATTATCTCTCATGGCCGCGTGCCATCATTATCTATAGTCTATCTGTTCATCAGCTTGGATCAATGTTGGTTCTGTGTTTTTTCAGGTAGCTCTACTAAAAGTAAGTGCCATTATTATTTCATTTGTTGTGTTATTGGCCGCCGTGCCATGTCTATCTATCTATCGCTTTCTAAAACATTCTTATTTTATCCTTTGTTGCGTTTGGCCACCATGCCTTCCTGTTTCTGATTATCTCTCTCATATAGGGCTGGGCGGTATATCGACAGATTTAACAATTCCACATTTTGCTGTACAATTAATTGGCTCAGAAATATAAGATTAACATAATTGTCTCTTTCAGTCAAATGAAAGTTTAGAATGAATCCCAGGAACCATCTTTTGGTAATATCTCTGTCATGTGACCCAGATAAAGTTAACATAGAGCGTGTCCACTGGCTTGAGTCAGGTACAGCTCAGGGTGTTTGAAGTTGCTCTGGCAACAAGTGATAGCTGCTGCTAGCATAGCTTTAGCATATGGGTGCTTTACTTATATAATTACAATTCGGCACATCTAAACAAAATCAACAATTACCATCAACAGTAACTTAACAAATGTTTACTACCAAGTTATTATATGAGAAGCAATGAAGGATGTTCACTACAGTGTCATCATTTACGGAAGCATTACTAATTCAACAAAAACCATATGAGATTAAAAGCAACAAACTACATGACTCTACCACGTGGAGGTGCTTTGGTGGATTTCTGACGTTAGAAAGTGGACTTGACTAGGAAACACGGTGCTCGTTGACTGGTAGGAATCAAACAGGGAAAACCTGTCTTCAATCATAGTTTGAGCAGTCTTTAAAAAAACAAATGTTGATGTTGCTTTGATTTACAACTGAACATTAAGGCCATGTTGGAGATAATTCTCTAAATTTAGAGTTAAATTGAGTATAAAAATTCTGCCGAAAATTCCTCAGATACAATGTTTGGTCTGCGCCGTCCAGCCCTACTCTCATGGCCGCCGTGTCATCACCATCTATCATCTCTCTGCTTCTATATGTTCATTACCATCTATCATCTCTCTGCTTCCATCTGTTCATCACCATCTATCATCTCTGCTTCCATCTGTTCATCACCATCTATTGTCTCTCTGTTCATCACCATCTATCGTCGCTCTGCTTCCATCTGTTCATCACCATCTATCGTCTCTGATTCTATCTGTTCATCACCATCTATCATCTCTCTGCTTCCATCTGTTCATCACCATCTACCGTCTCTGATTCTATCTGTTCATCACCATCTATCGTCTCTCTGCTTCCATCTGTTCATCACCATCTATCGTCTCTCTGCTTCCATCTGTTCATCACCATCTATCATCTCTCTGCTTCTTTCTGTTCATCACCATCTCGTCTCTCTGTTCATCACCATCTATCGTCCCTCTGCTTCCATCTGTTCATCACCCTCTATCGTCTCTCTGCTTCCATCTGTTCATCAGCTGGGATCAATGTTGGTACTGTTTTTTTCAGGTAGATCTACTAAAAGTGAGTGCCATTATTATTAAGTATTTTTATTTTCCGCTGTGCTCTATCTATCTATCTATCTATCTATCTATCTATCTATCTATCTATCTATCTATCTATCTATCTATCTATCTATCTATCCTGCTGTGTTACATTAACACATTTACTACTAGAAACTATAGTTCACTTTCTTCTAAAACATGATACCTCTAATTTTCTTCTGTTTTGTTTGTGGCCGCTGTGCCTTACTGTCTTTGATCATCTCTCTCATGGCCGTGTCATCATTACTATCATCTCTGTTCATCAGCTTTGATCAATGTGGGTGCAATAATATTTTTGAGGTAGATCTACTAAAAGTAAGTGCCATTTTTGTTGTTAAGTATCTGTGTTCTTGGCTGCCATGCTGCAACTATCATGGCCACCGTGCCACATGTATCACTCTGTCTTTCATGGCTGTTTTTTTTAGTTTAAATGAAAAATGTATGTGTATTTTATTAGCTAAAGTGCTACAGCATTTGACTGATGGTCATTTTTGATTTAGTTTAGATGTGCCAAATTGTAAATATAGAAGTGATTATTGGTCTGACTGTCGTGCTTAGGTTATGCTTTTGTGTTTACATGTTCATAGTAACAGAAATTGGTTTTGGTTAAGGAGGAAGTTGGATGTGGGTAGGGGTACCGTAGCTGTTCAGAGTTATTCCTAGATATTATGGTTTGCACTTGGCTGCTGTGTGTTACATTAACACATGTTTTGGATGTTACATCTCTACATTGCACACACTTTCTACTTCAGACTGAAAATTTTTGCTCATTCCTGCAGAAGCTGTAGTTCTTTCTTCTAAGAACATGATACTACTTCTGTGTCGTGTTTTTTTCGCTGTGCCCTCCTATCTGATTATCTCTCTCAAGCTAACTTAAATTTGTAAGAATTACAGACCAATACAACAGGCTTAAATGAACTGACATTAGTTATATGACTTACAGTTCTCAAAGACGCACACAATCTCAACTGGTTATCCTCCAGAGAGCTAGTCTTTCTTTTCTCTCACTTGCTTCTCTGTGTGGCGTGCATACCCGCTCGTCGTGAGGCCCGTGTCCGTGCTATTCTCCGACATGCACTCAGTCACACCTGACAGACGACCTTTAGTACAAAACTAAAGTAACGAGCCAATTTTGTAAAATTTAAGGAGTAGAAAGTACCGATATTCGTGTTAAAATGTAAGGAGTAAAAGTAAAAGTCGCCAAAAATCTTTTCGCCATGGAAAGCCCCCTGTGTTTTAGTGTTAATTTGTTAAGCACCATGGACAGTCCCCCCCTTGTGTTTTAGTGTCAAGTGTTTTATCACCATGCACAGTCTGCCTGTGTTTTAGTGATAGTGCTGTTCCAGAAAAGTGTGTCCTCCCTTCTGTTTTAGTGATAAAGCTGTTTTAGCACCATGGACAGCCCCCCTGTGTTTTAGTTTTAAGTCTTGTTTGTGTCAAGTCTTCAAGAACCATGGACAGTTCCCCTCTTTGTTTTTATTGTCATGTGTTTCAGCACCATGGACAGTCCCCCTGTATTTTAGTGATAATGCTGTTTCAGCACCATGAACAGCCCCCCCTTCTTTTAGTGTCAAATGTTTCCTCACAATGAACAGCCGCCTATTCTTTTAGTGTCAAGTGTTTCAGCACCATGGACAGTCCTCCCCCTTCTGTTTAAGTGATATTGCTTTTTCAGCACCATGGACAGTTCCCCTTGTCTTTCAGTGTGAAATGTTTTAGCAACATGGTCAGTCCCCCTTTTCTTTTAGTGTTAAGTGTTTGAGCACCATGGACAGTGCCCCTCGTGTTTTATTGTCAAGTGTTTCAGCACCATGGACTCTCCCCCTCTTTTAGTGTCAAGTCTTCAAGAACCATGGACAATCCCCCTCTTTGTTTTTATTGTCATGTTTAGGGTTAGGGTTGGGTTAGGGTTAGGTTTTACAATCTAAGGGTTTTAATTCTTTGGCACTGGCCTATTGATCTGGGGAAAAAAAAAAAAAAAAAAAGGGAAGCGGGGGACCCAAGCGTGGCAACACCAATGGACCGCTGGACAATGGGAACTGTTCGACACGAGACCACGTTGGGCCTTTGAAGGGATCAGGGTATTTTTTAAGTTATAAATGGAATTAACTTTGTGGGGAAAGAGGTACATGCAATAGAGTAAAAATAGACAACACAACAATAAAAGATCCGAGCGAGGCAAAATAAGTGCTCCAGTCACAAGTCGAACTAAGAATAATACACTACTGGCATGCAAAATATAGAATACAACAAATATAAGTGCTTTTAAAATCAAAGTGCCAGTAAAATCATATCACACCTCCAGATGGCACTGGAATAAATAATGAATAATATATAAATACATAATAGATAAACACAAACAATTTCATAAAATCTGTAATAAAAGCATGCAAAAACAATGGATATCATAAGTGCTTACAAAAACTGTATATCAGAGAAAGAAAGGCATGCAAAACACATCTAATTAATAATAAATTAAGTAAAAAGGTATATAAAAACGTGCCTAAATAAATATAAGTTAGATTAAATAATTTAAGAACATATACAAATTGGAAAAAGAGGAAGATAGGGCAGAAAACTCCGAAGTCTCACCCCGGAGGAACAGGGTTCAACCCCACGCCAGGGAAGACGAAGGTGGGGGCGTGGGCTTTTTATTTTTTTCCGGTGGGTTAGGGAGACTAAACGTCATTTAGGCCTACAGGGACGGTGGTTTTGAGCAGGTGGATCCAGATTTTTTCTGCCCTTTCTCTGTCCCACGGTCCAGCGGTCATTGGACTCCAGTCCAGAGATGATGAGATGGCTGGTGGAGTGTTGTTGAAAGTGTGCGACTAAAGGTGTGGTAAGTTTGCCCTCCCCAATGTTATATAAGTGTTGTTTAAGCCGTGTGAGTATGGTGTGTTTGGTTTCCCTATGTAATGTTTGTCACAAAAGTGCATGTAATGATATAGACAGCATTGCTGGTGTTCAGGGAGTAGGATTGGAGAACAGGGTGGGATGTCCGGCTGTGTGGATTAGAGATGAATTTGCGATTTTGTAAAGGATGTTATGTTGTATGTTAGTGGCCGGTTTATGGTCTGTATACTGGAAGTGGACCAATAATCCTTGAAGGGTTTGTTTTGTGCCGAGATGGTGTTGTAATTCTGGAAGGCTCTGTGTTGTAATTTTAAATTGGTGTAGTTCTGTTTAATATGAAAGTGTAACCTGGTTGTGCGCTGCGAATATGTAGACACAAGCGGAATGATGTCTTGAGTGGTTGGGGACCTGGAAACTGATGGATTGGGTAATTTTTCTGTGAGTTCTGGGACAAGGTCACACTTTCAGGTAAGGGTAGAACCAATTAGGGTTGGGCTGAAGGTTAGGATGAGGGTAAGGGGTTAGGGGTTAGGGTTAGGTTTGGGTTAGGGTTAGGCTTTAGGGTCTAAGGGTTTTAATTTTTTGGCACTGGCCTATTGATCTGAGAGAAAAAAGTTTTGATGGAGTTCTAGAAACTTGGGTTTTTGGGGGGGAGAGATCGTGTAATAAAACAAAAGTAGACAACACCGCAGCCAAAGGTCTGGAGGAAAGTTAAAATAAGTGCTCCAATGCTCAATTAAATAAGAGGTAATACATTATAAGCATGCACACATCTAAAAACAGTACAATAAATATAAGTGCAAAATAAGTTAAGGTGCCAGTAAAATCATGTCACACCTCCAGCTGGCCCTGGAATAAATAAACAAGAAATATATAATAAATAGTAGACAACAATAAATACAAATTGATAAAAGGGCATGCAAAACAATGAATCTCATAAGTGCTTAAAACTATGTATACAAAAGAGGAAGGCATGCAAAACACATCTAATTGATAAAAAATTTTTAAAAATATAAAAGTTATATAAAAAACATGCTCGATTATATATATCAGTTAAGTTAAATACTTTAAGAACATATAAATTGGAAGCAAAAAGGATAGGGTAAAGGAAATTCCAGCGTCTCCCCCTGGGAGAGCAGGGTTCAACTCCAGGTCAGGGAGGTGGAAAGAGAGGACATAGAAAGCTGCGGTGAGTCGACCTGGGGGTGGGTTCTAACGTGCCAGTTTGTTATGGAGACTATATGTCATTTAGACCTGTCGGGATTGTGGTTTTGAAGAGGTGGATCCAGATTTTCCGCCCTCCTTCTCTGTCCCACGGTCCAGCGGTTGGACTACTCCAACCCTGAAATGATGAGGTGACTGGTGGAGTGTTCCTGGAAATGTGTAACTAAGGTGTAGTAAGTTTACCCTGTCCAATATTGTATAAGTGCTGTTTGAGGCGTGTGAGAATGGTGTGCTTAGTCTCTCCTATGTAATGTTTATTGCAAATGGTGCATGTGATGATATAAACAGCATTGCTGGTATTGAGGAGTGGGATTGGAGGATGGGATGGGATGTCCGACTGTGTGGGTTAACGATAAATTTCCGGTTTTTGTAGAAGATGTTGTGTTGTGTGTTTGTGGCAGGTTTGTGGTCTGTATATTGGGAATGAACCAATATTCCTTGAAGGTTTTTGTTTTTGCGATAAGCCGAGATGGTGTTATAGCTCAGAAAGGCTCTATGTTGTAATCTAAAACTGTTGTAATTCTGTTTGATGTGGTGGTGTAACCTAGTTGTGCGTTGGGAGTAGGTGGACACAAACGGAATGATATTTTGGGTGATTGGTGAATTGGATAATTTTTGTGGAGTTAGGGTTAGGGTCAGAGTGGGGGATAGGGTACACACTGGTTAGGGTTAGGAGTTAGGGTTAGGGTTAGGGGTTAGGGTTAGGGTTAGGGTTAGGTTTGAAGAAAAAAAAGAATTCTGACGCCGTAGGCATAGAA
>JABXJD010002684.1:0-40000 GCA_013375575.1 Percina caprodes
AGTGTCTACAACAGGTCAACTGTGGCAATGAAAGTGAGGATGGCGCGCATAAGCTGAGGTGGGATCCCGATCCCTGGGGCTGGCACACCACCGGTCCGTCTCGTCCGCACCATCATGGAGGTGGAGCGTGAGGACGTTGCAATAGGCCCAAAAGATGGTGAACTATGCCTGAGCAGGACGAAACTAGGAGGAAACTCTGGTGGAGGACCATAGTGGTCCTGACGTGCAAATCAATCATTCCCCAGCCCTGCTAAAGGCCAAAATAGCCAATTTGGCTGTTTTCCATTCTTCTCAGCACCTGATCATTAATGTTACGGCTGCTATTACAAACATTTTAAAATGAAAGTAAAAACGCATACTTCCTGCATAACCTCCCTAACTTTAGTGCAACAGTGGGCTGCATCTGTTGTCATTGTTATTTTGCACATGGAGGTCAGTCCGAAACCGCAAACAGTTTACACTGGAATCTGAGACAGGCCACATTTTAAAAAGGTAATGTGAACAGCCAAACAAATCTCAGCAAAAAAGAAATCGGAATTAAGCATTAAGACTTGCAGCGTGAATGTAGCCAAATAGACATGGGCATGAGCCAGTGTGAGATTCTGAAGGTATGATAACCTCCAGCAAAAATCTCACGGTTTCACAGTATTGCAATGACAGCTGTAAATTGAACAATGTATTGTAAATATGCATTTTATTTTTACAGTTTTTGATTGCTAAACGGCCGTGGGCACAACTGGAGTGAATGTGCAAAACTAACTGACAACTAACAGTTCATGTGGACTAGTTTGTTTTTCATTGCTTAAACAGTTTTCATATCTCTACACACTTATACCATGGCTTAACCACAACTTGCACAACACTGGATTTAAATTCTTTGTTCAAATGCTAACACTGTTGTCACACATTAAAAACAGAATAGATTTCAGTCTGGTGTCAAACACTACTGATTGTAATTTTAGCTGAAAGCCTAAGCAGGTGCCTTGTTTTAGACTAGTTATTGAACATATACACTAGTTTGTATAGAAACATAAAATAATTCCAAACAATTGCACACTGTATCGTTTGAGAGAAACGGGTAAAAAAGCAAAGATTCCAATATGTCTGAGGTTAGATACACTGCTATAAAAGAAACACTACCTTTACTATAGTAAAACTGCATTCTTACTGTTTTTCAGAAAGTAATTATTTTTCATTGAAAACACCACATTCATTAGTATTTAGAGATGATGCAGATATCCAATGTGATGAAGAAAACTTGAGGCAGGCAATGAAGAGAGGCAGGATCAGTCACACTATTCTATGTTACTCTTATGTACCTTTAGTTTTTTTCCAGTAATTCCATAAATTACTAGAGAGAAAATACTATATACTATATTTTTTGTTCCTTCTTGTTTACCTTAGATGAAAAATTTGTGTATTACATAAAATCTCTATCTTTTCTTTAAAGAAACTATTGAGTAGTGTGAAGTCACTCAAATTGTACAAACTGCAAAGATGAGAATGTTTGTTTAATCTGTATTGGTGTTTGATGCTAGTGTTTTTACTCTGCATGTTCTGAGTGACAGTGTGTTATCTCCGTGAAGGTTGTGCATAGTGTTTGGTGCACTGAGCCTGTTTTGAGATGTGTGTTAAGAGTTGTGTTGCTTTGAATGAGTTTTGCAGCTGATGCTAACTGTTTAGTTCAGGTGACTGTTAATAGTGCAGACTGTAGTTTGAGTTTGGCACATGTAGCTCCAGTTGTGCCCACTGTTTAGCAATCGAAAAACTGTAAAAACACACTGAACACCAGCAGGGAGAGGGATTTCTAAACAGCACTCCCGGACCGAAACGGCAACTCATATCTTAGGAAACAAAATGTTAGTAGTTTTAAAACCGGGACTTTTTCAAACCTCGTATTAGGGCTGAACAATATTGGGTTTTAGCATCGACATCGCGATGTGCACATGCGCGATAGTCGTAGCGCTAAAACTTTTTTGCTGCTTGATAGAAAAGTAAACTTTCACCGTTCTCCTTTTACATGATTATTACCGGCCGACCCTTCCCGTTTAAGGCAGGTAGCCATATGGACAGCATGTGTATGCGGCGTTAGTCCAACGGGGGTTATTGTTCTGGGAAGTGGGGCTCTACGTGTGTAGATAAGTCCCGTAGGCAGCAGCTGCCGCTGACTCAGTGATGCGCATAGTTTTGATGGGTAGTCAGTGAAGCTACAGCAGTCAGTGTTTTATGTTTGCTGCAAATACGAACTAAATCACCTGATTAATGCAACATAATCACAACGTCTCCCGGTCATTTCCCCTGCAGAAAGCCACTACCAGCCAGGCTAAAGCTAATATAGTTGGCCTAAAGATGTTAACTTAAGGTTTGGAGCCGCGACACTGGAAACGTAACACTAATCTACTACAGTAGTCTGTGTCTGATAAAACGTCATTTACACAAATTTAATTGTTCTGGGATACAGAGTTTTTTGTAGTGCGCGTGACATGCAGGTCTGATGAATTTATCAAACTAACAAGCTGGCCCCGCTAGTTGACCACAACCTGGAATTTAGAGGAAGCAACATGCAGTCACTGTCATACACGTTAGCCTGGATTGATTATTATATGAATACAATGGTGTCATGCTAGTCAACCAGATTTCCAACCAAAATCACTTCAGAAGAGTAACGTTAGTCACAGCGCTTACTTGCTTTGGTGGTTGTAAAGCATTAAAGTTTAAACAAAGAATGGTTCACATTTTTTTCTTCTATGTAGATGCATTCCCCTACAAAATCACATAGAAGTAGTCGAGAATAATTTATTATTTACAAATACAGCTATTTATGTCATCTTTTAAAAGTTACTTTTTTCATATCGCAATATATATCGCAGGGGGAAAATATATCGCAATGTACGATTTTTCCAATATCGTGCAGGCCTACCTCGTATACTTGATCCCACGTTTGAGTGTACAAGAAAGTGTGTGTCGTAGCTGCACACTTACTGAAATGCTCCTGGATCCTGTTGAGGATGTTCATGCTCATCTTGCTGTCCACCATGTTGATGGCCAGTCCCCTTTTGCCAAATCGACCTGTGCGGCCAATCCTGTGCAGATATGTCTCGTTGTCTGGGTTACCATCCTTGTCTACTGGCAAGTCAAAGTTGATCACCACAGAAACCTGCTCGACATCGATACCTAAATGCAAGAAAAGTGGAGAGAAATATAAAATATTACAATAAAAGCAATGTCCCTGGCTAGTATTGGAATATTTCTATTTTATGATTATCATATGACAAGTCTTACACTTTTGACCCAATATGAATCTTTTCCCCATTTCTTGTCTTCATTTATTCCTTTCAATGGCCAAAGTGACATGCAGCTATTTGTTATGGACTGTATTTTACCACACAAGCAGTCCCACCCACCATCCCTCTAGTCACTGGCACAGACAGAGCTAGAATCATGGATGTTTCTACCAGGTATCATGAAGCCATATTTTAAAAGTTATACGTAAAAATCAACACTTTACACCCACGTTTCTCACAACTTCTAAATCCAAGCATTCACTGTGCTACACATCCTACCTAAGGGTTATGTTTCTGCCCTTGATTCTGCCTGTTACCTCGAGCACAAACGTTTGTTGTGACCAGGACCTTCTCCTTGCCATCTCTGAAGCGGTCGATGACAGCCGCCCTTTGCTCCACCTGCATCTCTCCACTAAGCAGCGCCACCTGGTGGCCTTCTCTGGACAGCTCCCCCGCCAGCCAGCCTGCAGTCTTCCTTGTCTGGAAGACACAATGGAGAGTGCTCTCACTACTTTACCAGCAAAACTAAGTGCTCATGTAACAAAGGACCAAATATGAAAACACAACTTGGCAACACTAGCTGATTTACAGGAAGAGTTAGGGTGTGAGTTAGGTCCTGTTCTAAAAGTGTTAAAATAAGCAAGGGAAAAAAAAAACAAGTCAGATAGTGTTGCCAAGTTATTTCTCACATAAGGGCGACACAGAGAAAAAGCTAAATAGAAGTTGGAGTACAGCAGGTTTGCTGGACATTCTGATGCCCCTTCTCAGAGAAATTTAAAGGGATACTTTGCCAATTTTAAACCAGCTGTGTCATCTTTGTGTGGGCAGTGTTTTAAGATGAACAGTCTAAACATACTGCCATGACAAATTGGTTTCAAAATCAAAAATTGTATTTCTTTATTTCTATAAAAAAAAAGTGAGAATCATTGAGTATGTTTACATGCACACCCATATTATTCAGAATATGACAATATAGATCAATTTGATACAGGTCATGTAAACAGCACATTCAGTTTGGATACTCCAAATAAGGCCTTTTCCTGAATATAGCATTTTAATTTTTTAAAGCAATTAAGACGTGGATATTCCAGTATTAGAGGCATTCTTTGGACATGTATACAGTGCATTCGGAATATGCGTCACAATCAGGGTTTTTACTGCAGGCTTATGGTTAGCTCTGTGCGTTGCTAAGGGTGCTGCACACAAACCAACCAGCCAACAGTTTACAAGGCAGACCCAATAAGAAATGCACAGCTACTTTAATTAAAACATTAAAGACTTGGATATCAACAGGTTTTTGGATATGCACACACACATCGCTATGCCGACCTTTTCAAGAAGCTAGTTGAAGGAATGAAACAAGTCCGCCACACCTGGTAAACTTTGAAAAAGTCGTATTTTGCACAGCTATATGTAAACAAGAATATTAGTGGAATATTCACTTTCATAAGCCATGTAAACAACTTAGTCGGAATCTTTTTCGGAATAAGGTCAAAAAACTGAATATTAAGTGCTTATAAACAAAGTCAGTGTTATAATACAGAATATGTAGGCCTGTGCAAATATGAATTGAATGAACTCACATGGCAGAAGATCATGGCCTGGGCAATGGTTATGGCTCCGTAGATGTTACAGAGGGCGTGGAACTTTTCCTCTCTGCTGTTGCACAACACATAGTACTGTTTGATAGTATCCAGCGTCTCCTCCTCTCTCTTCAACTTTATGATGTTGGGGTCAGGCACAATACGCTGGGCAAAGTTCCACACTGTCTCTTCAAAGGTAGCTGAGAACAGCAACATCTGGCAGTTTTTAGGCAACATCCTGTGTGTTGGAGAAGAGAAAGGTTGGTAGTGGATTTTTATAAAAAAATAAAATAAAATAAAATAATAAAAAAAAGGTGAAAGTAGCCAAAAATGGGGACATTTACATTTAAGAAACTCTAGAAAACCCTATTTACAAGGTAAATGACGGATAATTTATGTGGATTTCATCAAGAACAAAAGCTTATGTTATGTGTGACGGTGCATGATCTCATTAAGATTTTTCTTTCAGAGATTTTCTTCTCATTAAGTTCGTGCTGAGAATGTTTTTCTCAATGTCTGCGTTTACTCTGACCTCTGGATACGGATGCTCTGGTCCTGGTGACCCTGTGTGGCAATCATGACGTCAGCCTCGTCGAGCACAAACACCTTGATCTTCTTGGGGTCTATGAACTTGAATTTTCCACACCAGTCCAGCATGGTACCAGGTGTGCCAATAACTATCTGTTCCTGCAGCTTCATGCCTCGCTGCACTGGAACATTCATAAAAAACAAGCACTCGTCAACACACAGAGCCATCTGGCAGTCGCATTTAGGTTTTCATCATTTGGAACAATTCAAATACTAGGCACATTTTTATTTGAAAATATTTATAGTATCTATTATATTGTAGAGAACCTTACATTTGTTTCCTCTGATGGCGTAGACTAGTTTGACCTCAGGATAGTGTTTGCCCATCTGCTCAATTACCTTGCCAGTTTGAAGTGCCAGTTCATAGGTGGGTGACACACACAGGCACTGAAGGAGAGAAATTAAATGGGTGAAAAAAAATGATCTCATCATGTAGTTCAAGTTATCAAGGACAATAATTGAGACAGGGAGGATGAGGCCCTACTAGACTCCTAACAGCTTGTTAATTATAGATCTTCTGAAACATAGGAGGTGAAAACCAACCTGGGGAAATCTGTTGTTGGGATCTACATGACTGAGCATGGCCAGGACAAAGGCAGCTGTTTTCCCTGTTCCCGACTGCGACTGGGCAATCAGATTCTGTGGACTGGAAGAAACAAAGAATTAGATCACAGGCAAAGCCGGCAAAGAGTTATTGGTTCTACTTAGTACCTGGTGCAAGTGGCTATTAATTTAATTGTACATTTAAGTTAATTAAAAGAGATTTGATTAAATTAATTTTAAAGTGATATCACAGTGCGAGAGATTTCAGTAAGCCCTAAGAGACATAATGCCTTGCCAGAGGACTCTACAACATTTAAGTACAGTGCAGAGTATACTCACGGTTCGGCCAGCATCATAGGTAAGGCAGTCTCCTGGATTTTGGATGGTCGGTTGAAACCCATGCCGTAGACACCCTGAAGCAGCTGTGGTTTGCTGCACACAGGAGAGAATAGTCAAATGTCACATATTCAGCAAAGTCTGAAGACGAAACAGATCTTTTTGAAAACATTTCACCGCTTTGATATACTGTACTTCAGTTTGGATGCGCACACAAGTTAAAAGATCTACCAATAAATGGGCAACAGAAGAAATCCTGCTAGAGCAGGTATGTTTCATGTCTGGGTCTTGGTGGGAACAGTTTGGCTCAAAAACATCCTTTCTGACTACATTCATGTATCATTAACACTAGGCATGATAACTGAATAATATCTGGTGGTGCTCTAAAATATTTTAGGGCAAAAAGGAACATGAATAGCCGAATAGAGGATTCACTTACAGTCGCAACTCCTCAAAAGACTTGACAGAGTAGAGCGGAGAGTTGGGATCCTTCTGAAGAACTTCCACTTGATTCGTGTTACTGACAAGATTATTCCGTATCAGCTTGTTCAATAATGACTGAGCCGCTTTGTCCTCTGGAAAATCAAGTTATGTTGAAATGACTGTTACTACAACTCAAGAGAAAATCAAGCATCTCAATCAAAGACAATCAAGAATTTCAGACAGCAACAGCAGAGGATGAATATTTTGGGGCATGTAAATAAACGTCCCACCGTTGTCATCTTCTTCTGTACCCTTGTTTTCTCCCTCAACTTCTGACTTTGCAGCTGCACTGCTGGAGTCTGTTGCATTTGCAGCCGTGCCTACATTAGTAAAAATGATACACATATACAGTATTTCCAAAACATTTGAGATTACTTGTTTTCTTACGCTTAATGTTGCACACACGCACTTACCATTTTCCTCCGGTTTGTCTTTTATTTGGAGGCTACCGATCTGTAAAGAGACACATAAGGAAGATTACAGGAGTTGTTTAAAACAAGAATGCTTGCCGTGATATAAACCTAGAAAGGTTAATACATGATAGGTACCAACTGGGGCAAAGGGGTATAGCCATTTAAAAGCCTCTTGCATCAGTTGCTTGCTAGCCAGCTAACCGCTAACCAGCTAAACTCATTGAGCACGAAGCATCTCAGTTCGAGCTAACGTTAGCTTTCACGAAAACCCGAAGCCACCCGGTAGCTTCGTTTATAAGTTGATGTGAACGTTACTGAGACAAACTGTCACAGGAGTAAATTTATTCACTGGCAGCGCAGTCGTGGGACAGTTTCTTTAATAAATGAGGCTGATTAGCTAAGTTTCGTTTCCGAACAGGCCAAAGCATCCCCTAAACATGCTAACAACACCTTAGCTCATGTTGCGTAGCGTTAAATTAAGGTTTAACATTACCGATACCGCCGCGGCTTCTTGCTCGTCCACTGCCTGTGCCCAGGAGTCCGTAGCCATTGTGGAACAGTTCTTATTCAGTTATTATGCTCGGGATAACTCAACTAGGTAAGCAAGCTCACAAAGCGGAGTCAGCAATGTGAAAGTAACTATTTTCCACAATGGCGTGCCGAAACTGATTCTAGGCACCTGTGCAACCGCCTACATGTCCGGGTAAAATGCAAGCGCCCCCAATAAAAGTTCCCATCCGACTTACAAAAAGCAACATACAATTACTGACTCTTTCCAAATTTCCACATTCAAACAGATAACTTAAAACTTGAATGTTTTTGTTAGGATTTGCGAAATTAAAGCGAATTAAAGGCATCATCTTAAGAAACACTTCTCTACCGAGCCTTTAGGTGGCGCCAAAACGTTCTGAACCGTCACGTAATCACGCACACACACAAATCAAATCATTAACAAACATGATGCAGGTCTTTTGTATTTTACAAAATGTAGTTATCATGCTTACACCATGCATTTTTGTAAATAAAGCTGACTGTACTCAGATTATACCTCTGTCATAAGTTTAAGTCAGTCCGTAATGTCTGGTCTATTTGGACTCTTCCAGTTATGCAAAATGAGTCTGGCAGCTACAATAAAAACTGTTAACATCAGTCTAGCTTCTGATTTACCAAGGTCTGGGGCATGAGGGACCTATCAGGCATAATTATGGGGATTCCGGCAAAGGATGTCTTAGCCACCCTTCAAACTTTTTGAACACTGCCTCCCATAAGGACCACCGTCTTGCCTTGTGGGACAGTCCCATAAGGCATGGAGATAAGTACCCACCTCTTTCTTACATTTCCAGTATTTATTGTCCTGGTTTAAGCCCATTTTAGACAACTTATTTGGTATGAAGTAGTATCTATGCACAATTTTATAATGGGTTAATTCATTTCTGGCATCCGTTGTAGCCCTTCACACATTTGAAATAATGTCCTGCCATAAGCCTTCATCAATATCCTTACCAAAATATTTTTGCCATATTCGTCTCAAGCATTCACATAGTTTGGTTGCCTGACATTTTGTTAGAAAATACAGAGGCAAAATGTAGAATGCTTTGATAATTTAGGAACCCTGAACCACATTTCTCTCCATCTTCCCCTCTCAGTCCAAAAACAGATCCCATGCTACTTTTCAAATGCAAATATCTAAAAAAAAATAAAAATAAATAAAAAATCAATTGTTGTTTAAGGTTCTCAAATTACATAAATTAGTGTTTTCTGAACATATCTTTAACACTTATCCCCTTTGCCAACCATGTTTGCCACAAAAATATTCTTTTCCCGATACAGATTGAGGGATTATTCCATACTGAGTAATAGCTTTGTTTAAATTGTGAAATTCACAAAATCGTATGTGCTCGTGCCCATGCCAACTGAGAATGTTTTAGGATGAGGTTACCCCCTACTGTCTGGATAAATGTAGGTGTTTAAAACATTTTTTGGGGAAACCCTGAGATATTTGTAAAGGATCTGACACTTTGAGTGCCAGTGATGCCTTGATTCTTCATTAGCTACATTGCTTTAGAAGAGCCAAGTGGGACTAATCGAGACTTTAAGTGTGTATTTGTCTGTCTGTGAGAGAGCATGTATTACGTTGTGGGGACAGATCTGTTTACAATGTGTCTTTTGGGGACAAAATGCAAGTACCCGTAATGTTAGGACTTGGTTTAATAAGGTTAGGGTTAATGATAGGATTTATTTAAAAAAGAAGAAAAAAAAAAGGCTAGGTTATTGAGGAAATACTTTCTTGCAGGGAAGATGAGAGTGGTATCAAGCGTATTCCGCATCCCTGTTTGGTGCTGTAGCCTGGTGGATACCAGGCTTTTAACCAGAGCCGGACTCCACTCCATGGGACCATGCAGGAGCACAAGGGGTCATCTCTGGAGCCAGACGGCTGTGGTTGGCAACTCCTTAAATTAATGCAGAATTGATTTCACAGTTCCCCTGTTCCACTGGGAGGGATGGATAGATAATGACAGTGGCATTGAACTGTGTTGAAGGAGATTACATTGATCGCTGTCATCCAACGGTCAACATGGCTCCTTGTGTGCGTTAAGTTTATTTACACTTATGTGTGTGCATACGTTAGTTGGTGTGTCAGCATGTGAGAGAGGATATAGGGAGTCTCTTAGATCGTCAGTTTTGAGAAAAAAAAAAAAATTGTCAAAGGCTTGAAAGAGCGGTATTTATTGTTGCCTCCAATCAGCTGCCTTACTGTAGGTATCCATGGCAACTGAAACATTAAAAGTAAGGCTTGAGGTCTCAAGAGAATTTGGAAGAGACAGAAAAGTACTACTTTGTATTGCCACATAAGTAGGCCTACTCATTTCAAGCACAGAATATGACAGAAAAGATTTTAAAGTAGAATTGTTGCAGTAGAAATCGGTTCTGTGTTACCAGTCTGAAGAAAGGTAAAATACATGATATTAGATTGCTCAAACACTACTCCATGCTCATTAGTACCCATGTCACAGTTCATGTAGGCACACTCTTTTGCGCTCCATAAATGTATACATAAACATTTCAGCTGGGCTTTACAACAAGAGCTCATACTTGAAGATTTGCATCCGGAGGTCTGTTGCACGAAAGTAAAATAAAGATATCCAGGATAAGTGAAAAAGCGCAGCTTGACTTATACGCTCATTGCGGCTAAATCGGTTGCACGTTTGCCGAGCCAGGATGAACAGGTGAAGCTATGTCAAGCCAGGTTGAAATAGCTGGGATAAGTGGACGTTCACGGCTTTCTGAAATAGACCACGGTATCGATCACAGATTTACTGATGCAGAAATGGAGAAAACGCATGCGGCATATGTTTCACGCAATGAGCAGCAGCTTCTAATGGAAAGTAACGAGGAGGTGAAGAATATGCAAAAAGGGAAATACGGCTGTTATCAAAAGGAGAGGGAAAAAAACAGACTATAGCAGACCGACTGAATGTGTAAGGCTGTGAAAAGATCTACTTTACCTAGTCACTACATTTTTACAAAGTTATAGTCTATAGGCTACTGTGTTTTAATAGTTTCATGTGTTTTATTGCTGTATCTGTTTATGTGATGAATGTGCTGGTTTTACCGTAAAGTGTTTGAGTAGCCTACCATGTAAAGCAAATAAAATTTAGCCTACTTTGGGAACAGAGGGAATAAATGTTCCTCGGGAAATGTACACTAAGGACTCTAGGCTTAATTTCAAACCCTTATTCACAACGCGAGAACATGTTTTACAAAATGCACAAGTCTCTGCAAGCTATGTCTAATTCTTTGCGCAATTAATGTTTATACAGATAAGAAAGGGACACAAACTAGAAGTGACTTCCACACATGCTGTGAGCGTATGTAAAACAATGTTTTATTCTTCTGACAGCCCCAAAATAAAAAGATTAAGCATTGTGGTGTTCCAGGTGTGATGAATGTAAACTATACTAGGCCTATATACAGGACACATTATTGGTCTAGGGTCCATGTTGGTCCATGTGAGACTTATTGAGAAGGTTATGAAACCAATGTAAGCTATAATAAAAGTAGGCCTACATATTAAAGGAGTAACAAACTATCCTTTAGAGAAGGGCAAGCAATAAAATCATGAATGTATTGGTCTCTGACCAGTCTGCCATTAATATTTGGGAATATTGCTGCATTGTCTCACTTAATCTCGGGAGCGTCCTGTATAAATCTGAAGCTGCACAGCCCACCGACGCCGTGCTGCTCGTCTCCATTTGTAACGGAGAGAGTGGACACTGACACGACGCACAGGTATGCCGCCAGGCAGCCTCGACACACTACCGTCCCACCAGGAAAAGTCCCGACTCTCCCAATTGCCACTCCACATCGGCGTGCCAGTACAACCATGTCTAACCAGCTAAACAAAATGCTAGGACAAACTTGTGACAATAGTAAAGAGTAATGCATGTTAATGAAAAGTACATATTCAGAAGACAACGGAATAACTGTTGAACACATTTATTTTGGATCAGAGCGGCAGCTGATTTAACACCTGAGACTCCAGGATTAATCTTAACCTGGCTGTTAGCCTGCTCTGGACCAGGCTAGCTGCAAAGAATAAATCTCCATGGTTACTTGACTGGGTTTAATTCAACCTGGTTTCATGACACCAAGTCAAAGATAAATTCATCCAGGATAACTTTAATATCCTTAAAATAAGCTTAATCCCTTATCCTAGTTTCATGCAACAGGCCACAGTTAAAAATAAATTATGCAATAAAAATATCATTGCTAGATGAGAATGTAGACAGAATAAGAAGTAGAGGTAAATATTTTTACAATTTTTTCTTAACATCTACTGTTGTTCATTAGTAGCCTACTTTCTAAACCTTTGACTCTCTTTTTGTGAATTTACTTACTGTCAGGATACACAGTCGGACCCAAAAGCACAGTGCAGGAGGTAAAAAAGGTAGGTAAAACAAACATTAGGAAAACACTGGAGAGTGAGACACGCAAGGTACTACAACAATCTGGTAACTGATACAAGGTGAGTATACACTGGGGAAGACGATTACACACAGGTGACACACATTAGGAATGGCAAGGTAATCACACAGGCGGGAAAGCAGACAAAGACAGAAAGACAAGTGACCTGAGACAGTCAGTGGTTAACAAAACAAAACAGGAAGTCAGAGAAACAAACCAAACACAAATTAAGAGGAGGAACTAGATGTGACAATTTTCAAAAATTGTAAGTTAGTTGTTCCCAACTGAGGTGTGTATTATTATTTCTCCTGGAAACTGGACATTGTGTTGGTGTTGAGGATTAATCCACTGTTTTTTTGGGAGACTTTAAATTAATTAAAAGACACTCACATTTGCAGATTATCTGGACAATGCATGGACAGAAGAAAACGTGTTTAATTCTAGATTATATAGATTAGATAATACTTTATTCATCCCACAATGAGAAAATTTCCTTGTTACAGCAGCAGTTTTCTACAGTAAAAAAACAAACAAACAAACAAACAAACGAGGCAAAACAACAGACAATGTGCAAAAAGTACTGAATGAATGTAAAGTGGCATTATATAAAATGTATTATAAAGTAAAGTGAGGTGGCCAAAAGTACAAAAATATATTGCAATGTAAGTAAATAAGTGACGTAAAATCAAATTTTTCTTTTTTGTGTAAAACATGTTGTTCTCTTTTCTTTCTTTTTAAAAAAATTTTGGAACATGCAAGTTGCCTCAAGACGGTTTTGAACTACGAAAGGGTGAATGAGCAGTTCACCAGGGGCCAAGTGTGCCTTTAGTTAGTAGCAAAATGTAAAAACAATTGTGTTGTGTTGTGATTTTATTCTGAAAGCCCTGAATGAAACATAATTGTGGACCATTCTTACACTGTGTGATGGCCAACCAAGGATGGTTTGGATTAAATACAGGTAAAAGCCAGTAAATTAGAATATTTTGAAAAACTTGATTTATTTCAGTAATTGCATTCAAAAGGTGTAACTTGTACATTATATTTATTCATTGCACACAGACTGATGCATTCAAATGTTTATTTCATTTAATTTTGATGATTTGAAGTGGCAACAAATGAAAATCCAAAATTCCGTGTGTCACAAAATTAGAATATTGTGTAAGGGTTAAATTTTGAAGACACCTGGTGCCACAAAGTAATCAGCTGATTAACTCAAAACACCTGCAAAGGGCTTTAAATGGTCTCTCAGTCCAGTTCTGAAGCCTACACAAACATGGGGAAGACTTCAGATTTGACAGCTGTCCAAAAGGCGACCATCGACACATTGCACAAGGAGGGAAAGACACAAAAGGTTATTGCTGAAGAGGCTGGCTGTTCTCAGAGCTCTGTGTCCAAACACATTAATAGAGAGGCAAAGGGAAGGAAAAACTGTGGTCAGAAAAAGTGTACAAGCGATAGGGATCACCGCGCCTAGTCAAGATTGTGAAAAAAGATTCACAAGGAGTGGACAGCTGCTGGAGTCAGTGCTTCAAGATCCACCACCAAGAGACGCTTGAAAGACATGGGTTTCAACTGCCGCATACCTCGTGTCAAGCCACTGTTGACCAAGAAACAGCGAAAAGCGTCTCACCTGGGCTAAGGAAAAAAGAGCTGGACTGCTGCTGAGTGGTCCAAAGTCATGTTTTCTGACGAAAGCAAATTTTGCATTTCCTTTGGAAATCGAGGTCCCAGAGTCTGGAGGAAGACAGGAGAGGCACAGGATCCACGTTGCCTGAAGTCTAGTGTAAAGTTTCCACCATCAGTGATGGTTTGGGGTGCCATGTCATCTGCTGGTGTCGGTCCACTCTGTTTCCTGAGATCCAGGGTCAACGCAGCCGTCTACCAGCAAGTTTTAGAGCACTTCATGCTTCCTGCTGCTGACCTGCTCTATGGAGATGGAGATTTCAGGTTCCAACAGGACTTGGCGCCTGCACACAGCGCAAAATCTACCCGTGCCTGGTTTACGGACCATGGTATTTCTGTTCTAAATTGGCCAGCCAACTCCCTGACCTTAGCCCCATAGAAAATCTGTGGGGTATTGTGAAAAGGAAGATGCAGAATGCCAGACCCAAAAAGCAGAAGAGTTGAAGGCCACTATCAGAGCAACCTGGGCTCTCATAACACCTGAGCAGTGCCAGAAACTCATCGACTCCATGCCACGCCGCATTAATGCAGTAATTGAGGCAAAAGGAGCTCCAACCAAGTATTGAGTATTGTACATGCTCATATTTTTCATTTTCTTACTTTTCAGTTGGCCAACATTTCTAAAAACTCCCTTTTTTGTATTAGCCTTAAGTAATATTCTAATTTTGTGACACACGGAATTTTGGATTTTCATTTGTTGCCACTTCAAATCATCAAAATTAAATGAAATAAACATTTGAATGCATCAGTCTGTGTGCAATGAATAAATATAATGTACAAGTTACACCTTTTGAATGCAATTACTGAAATAAATCAAGTTTTTTAAAATATTCTAATTTACTGGCTTTTACCTGTATAGGGTTAGATGTAACATGAACCTAAATGCAGAATGAAAAGGCAGGAAAGATTTTGTAAAAACAGTTTTTCTTGGTCACAAAAAGGGTTACAAGGCAGACAGACATTAAACAACAGGCTGGCATGAGGGTATAACAAGTACAGACAAGCAGAACTAAATGAAAGGTAGCAGGCATAGACATCTCAGCAGCAGACGATCTGGGATTTAGTGAGCGCTATAGCTGTCCTCAACACATACTGGGGCTGAGGAGCAATTATGGAGACAGATGACTGAGACAGGTGAGGTGGGGACTCTGTAGTGACAACTGGTGGGCAGGTACAGAATGACAAGTCTGCTATAGCTGGAAACGAGGTCCTTAAGAGCAGTGTAGGTGAACCAAACAGACAAGTTGTGTGCTATAAAACCAAAACAATGAGCTGAAAGACATTGAAACACTCACCATAGCTGAGGGAAACTGTGTTGGGTGATTATTCTGTGGGTGTGTTGCTATAAGTGACACCTCTTAATTACACTTAGACATTCAACCCATTGTTCATATAGACATATTGATGAGTGCAGCTTTAACATGCATGTATAATGAGATTAACTATTTGAGGGAGGTCATGATGATGAGGATGATGAAGTACATGTCCACACACCTGTCAAAGCACTGAGGTCTTCCAATCAGATGCTCCTTGATGTGCCCGGATCAAGGTTAAAAATAAATGTGACTGAGCCCTTTCAGTAGTTGCTTGGAATAGTTGACCTATTCACATAAGAACGGCTCGGACCGCTGACGTCCTTGCTTAAGACCCAATACTATTTGTTGGCTTTCAATTAAAGTTGAGATTTGACACCTTGTCTTTTTTTCTGCTGTTGGTTATTTTGTATTGTGTACTGTTTGTGTATATTGTCATTTTGGGTTTTTTGCGTTTGTTAAGCACTTTTGTCAACTATTGTTGTTTTAAAACGTGCTATATAAATACAATTGAACTGAAGTAGTTGTCATGAGATATGGTGTGATGCATTACTTATGGCATTGATATGTTATAGTCATAATTAAAGTTAATGTCTCTTTACAAATACAGTGGTAGGATCAATACTAGCTGTGAATGGACACCCAAACAAAACACACACATGAAACAATACAAAATTAAACTATTTTGATATTTGATTAATCCTTTTAGTTATTTTTTAAAGCTAAAATGCCAAATATTTCTTGATTCCAGCTCAAATGTGAGGAGTTTAATGTTTTTTTTCGTCACACATGATAATATACTGAACATCGTTGGGTTTTGGGCTGTTGGTTGGACATTCCCATTAATTGAAACCAAGGGACCTAGCTCTTACCATGAAAAAATAGCCCCAAACATGGCCATTTAGTGTGAATGAATTTTAACTAGGGTGGGCCCCCCTACTTGTCCTAGGTCTTTTACTTGTAGCACTTGACTGTCTGAATAAGAAAGGACTAATAGTCACACAAACATTGCTACCGCTAATTAATGCATTTTACTCAATATGGCTACCAAGATGGTTCCATTATAAGTGCTGGCTGTGATGCTACTGTGCAGTGATGGTAACACTGCATGTAAAACTATACTAAACTATGAGTCTCCTCTGTCTTGTTCTCTCTGTCTTAAACATGGCAGCATTCAGGTCCTTGGTTGTCCATTGTCAGCTAATTAATCAGAATCAAAGGCAGACAAATCCTGTAGAAACAGATGATTTGCATTCACAGGTCCATAGGTGAAAGAGAGAGACTAGTAGAGTGGGAGAGATAAAGATAAAGGGCAGATTCTCCCCAGGCCTCTTCTCCCCGGGTTCTTCTGGTAGACTTCATTAAGATTTCTACCCCTGATCCTTCACTCTGTGCCAGTTCCGCTCGCTCCACGCATCTCTAGCAAGAAAAAAAACAGAACCTGCATGCCCACGCCAAAATTAAAATGGTGATGCAGCACTTGTTTTCTGTCAACAAGAGAGAGCATACAGAGGAAGAGAGGGAACGTTAGATGGCATGAGAGATGGTAAGGAGAGAGAGAGAGAGAGAGAGAGAGAGAGAGAGTAAGGGGTTGACAGCTGGTTGGTATTCCTGAGGCTTAGCTAAAGAGGCTGATGGTGCAGAGTGGACATCACCAAGGAATTTCAATGTAGAAGGAACGGCTTGCTGTTGTCAAAATCAGAGCTCCAGCCTTTATATTACAGACCTGACTGTTTTACAAATGACCATGTGTTTAGCAAAGTAAAGCTGTCTATGCATACGTTTAGATTTTACATTTTACAACACAGATTTTACAGATTACATTAACCCTGGTGTAACAGAAAATGTTGTTCCTAATGCCTCTTTTTGAAGATCACCAACATCATTTTTATTTTCTATGACACATTCATTAAATTGTATATGTATTTAATTGTGCTCTTCATAAACAGTGTTTTCCTGTATTTTTATAAGACAAGTGGTCACGGTTTAAGACTTTATTATGGGCTAAAATTACTTCTAAATGGGTAATTCCTATTCAGAATTTTGTTGTAACCCTTTGACAAGCAGTGGTGTTATTTAAAATTATATTTAACTGTCTTACTTTTAAAATTTATAGGGGAAAATCCAAAAATTCCAAAGATTAAGAATGTCAGGCAAAAGTTGGGGAGAAATGATACACAAAAAAACAAACAAATGCACAAATATTTCCATTTGAAGGGAGTGCTGTTGCAGCCATAAAAAATAGTCTCGGATTTGAATATAGCTTCAATAGTAAATGTTCAAAAACGTGATGCACAAAACATGATATATGAATATCATTTACCAACCTTAAAGCTACTTAAGAGGAAATAAAATAGGTGGAACTAGATGTTAGAGAGATAGTTCAGAAAGAGGAAATAAAATAGGTGGAACTAGATGTTAGAGAGATAGTTCAGATAGTATTTTCAAGTGGGGTTATATGATAGGAAAACTACTTCATGCATCAGACCTATCCCTTAAAGAGATTAATGGGGCACTAAGCTTCTATATTATGGAAATCTGTCCAGTATCTTAAAAATACAAAAATGTTCAAAGTAAGACATTTTGGAAAGTACATAATACACAATACTTGGACAGACTGCTAAGACCAACATCTGCCTATAAGTCCTGTTTACAAATTTGTACCTTCACAATGTTCTGCTAAAGCGCAACTACTATTGAGTAGTTTATTTTGCCACAATTATTGGAAGAGTGTTGTTATACATATTGATCTCTTTTGGACGGTTTATAACAGCTCTGCAGGCTTGGGCACACCTGTTGGTCTTTGAGTGACTGTCAAATGTAAGGGTTAGGTATTGAGGTCATTGCAGTAAATGTTTACACCAAAGAAATTTGTCAGTGGTCCATTTGAATAATTCACTAGTGAGTTCCTCTAAACATTTCTAGTGAATGATCCCAAAGTGGTTATATTAGGGTCCCAGGTGTAAGAATAGTGTTGGGACTTACACAGGCTGAGCCTCCAGGATTGAAAACAGTTTCAGTCCAAAGGTCAACCAGGCAACCATGAGCATCTGGAACCAGCCTCTCTCCTCTCTGGGCTAGACCCAGCTCTTTCTAAACCCAACCAATTCCCTCAGTAAACAGCTGTATTATTACATAACACAAGGTGGGGGCTAAATAGCCCTATGTCCTTTAAACAATCTGACATTTTTTAAAGATTAAGTAGGCCTTTTGTCATGCAGTTTGGAGTTCAGCAGTCATTGACAATCACACGGATGTGTTCATTCATCTACCAGGCCGGGGCCAAAGAGCTTCAAGGCTGTCAAGCCCCAGCTCAACAATTTTCAATTCCTTAATAATTTATTAATGGCGGGCAGTCAAATTGCATATCAATAATGTAGAAGGACTCAGTAGAATGTTGATACAAAACACCCTTTCAGTTGGGCTCATTCATGCTCACCAACCTGCAGACATATGTACTTAGTCCCATGTGGTCCAGCGCTGGCACATTGCATGAATCCAATTGGCCTCAGTGAGCTGTGTATGTGTTGATGTTGGAGCAACTATAAATGCTTATCATGCTTCTTCTTATGATTCTGTCTTTGGTAAATATGTGCAGGGTAAAGCCCCCAGAGGTGAAAAATGAAGCTTTTAATAGGTTGGGCTATTAGCATATAGCATACATATAGCCTACACTACAAAGACACTGACATGAAGAGCAAGGACAAATAGCTAGTAAATTAATACAAGGGTGATTCATTAACAATATATATGATACATTCTTAAATCTATCTCTGACATTATTACATTTTTAATTTTGTATCTATAAGACAGTATTTCTGTGCAAACATTTAAAGAGAAGTTTGCAAAATTTTTACGACTCATACATGACCACCTCCACTTTCGGCCGATTGGGCAACTATGGTGTGTGTATGAGCATGAGCTAATCACACATGTAAGACAAATTAAGTGACCAATGGCGGATTTCCATCTAGGTCAGCATCTTTTATTCAGGAGGCACGCGTACACAGTTACATGCCATCCCGCCCCGGGGGCCCTGTGGAGACCCACTCTGCCACAGAGAGATGGCCCACCATTTTGTTCTGTTTTGAAAATGATCTCCATGCATGAGATTAGCTGGGGGGCCCACAAGCTCTTCCCTTTGTTGTGTATCCCAGTTTAGATATTTCCCAGCTGGTGTCTGTGAATGTGTGTGAGTGTGTGCAGTGTGAATGTGTGCAGTGTGCGGTGTCAGGCTTGTAAACGTGCATATGCCTGAGTGTGTTTAATTGTTTTTTTTGCTTGTTGCAGGGGCGAATACGATCTCAATGGAGACATCCGATGCCCATTCTGTGTATTAAACTGTAGTGCACTGCTGCTGAGCTTATAGCATCTCAATCTGTCTGCTGTGGTTACAGCAATGCACAAGCAATACAAACCCTACATACTTGGTCATACAGCAGATGATGGGAAGAGAGAGAGAGAGAGAGAGAGAGAGAGAGAGAGAGAGAGAGGATGACACACAGAAAAGGACCGCAGGTCGGATTCAAACCTGGGCCACTGCAAAGGACTCAGCCTATATGGGGTGCTCTGCCAGGTGAGCTAGAGGTCGCCCCGACATACATAAGCTTTTGCAGGGAATTATTCCATGGGAGGAAACCACTGCATCAGTTTGTATTTGTGATGGAAATTGACAACCAGGGTGCAATAAATAACATCATACTGAACAAGTGGGCACACAAGTATGTGAAGTTGGTTGTCAGGCTTCACGATGCCACTGCACCAAAATGTAAAAGGCTGTCTTTCTCAGCTGTTGGTTTCCCTCCACAGACTTAAAGCAGCACCAAAGCAACTAGGCAGAGAGAGAGAGAGAGAGAGAGAGAGAAAGAGAGCAAGAGAGAGAGAGAGAGAGAGAGAGAGAGAGAGACACACACTGGGGATGTGGTTGCTATAGTAACCATCAGGTGGGTCTGAACTGTTTCTCCCTGGCATTAATTTCATCACATTGAGCCTATGTCTCTCTTCCTCTCTCTTTCTCTACTCTCACTTTTGTTTATCCTTCTCTTTTCCTCCTTCTCTCCTGGCTCTGCGTCTCTCTTATCTCCTCATCTCCCTCTCGTGCTGCTCTCCCACTCTCTTCCGATCTGCCTGCCTGCCGCCCTTCCTCCTCCATCCTCTAGCTCTCTTCACTTTCCTTGGAAAACAGTGAGGAAGAGAGAGACTGTGTGTGTTTAATGTTAATGTGAAGTGGCCCTTGTCTTTTTGTGTTTGTTTCATAATTCTGTCCTGAGAGTCCCATCTGTTAAACGTGGACTCTTAACCTTTGTTTTCAGAACAATGAGGACAGTGCCAAAATGTGGGTGGCATTCAGGTCTTTGGAGATAAGTAAAAGCTGGACTGATATCTGAGAAGAAACTTGCTTGAAAGATTGACATCATCTGCAATCATGATTTAGTTGCTACAAAAGTGGGTTTTACCATCATATCATATGCGGGTTGTTTTTTTGATCAAACTCTTTGATTCAGCTCTGCCCACACAAACTTGACGGGGTAAAAACCCCACATGGCAGCAGAGAGAATATTCTGGTGTGGCGTCTACAGGGTTATTCATTTATTTTTCCAACCAGGACTGCAACCAGGACTGCGTTTCTCTTTTCCCTCTTATCAGCTGTCGCCCTTGTGAATTCCCAGCAGAGTCTGAATCAGCAGGAGAATACCTGATTCCAATGCCAATTGAATTTACACACACACACACACACACACACACAAACACACACACACACACACACACACACACGCACTCAAAAAATCTGAATAAATACACCAACATCTTCACATGTACGCAGGCCCACAAAATGCACATATGTAGTGGAATGAAATGCAAATTGTTGCCTCACCATTTGCATGCTGCACACATTCTCTTACTGCATCATATAAAGCCCATTGATGTGAGCCAAGAAAGAGAGGAGTGGTTTAGCATGTGAGGTATTTCCCTGCGGAAACACAAAGGTCAGATTCAGGATTCTAAGAAGCGATAGCACTGGGTTTTCTCAATGACAATATGTGTACAGTGTGTATGTGTACAGTGTGTCTTAGCTTTTGTGTATGAGCAGCTAACAGGGACTAGCAGGGTGGGGTTTTCCCCCCTTGTGTCAGCAACCAATGAATGGTATCACCCCTCTACTGTATCTCCCTTGTCTCTTTCACTTCTCTTTTTCTTCCTCTTTCTTTCTCTTCTTCTACACCTGTCAGAGCTTATGTAACCAACAGCTACCCAGATCTTGACTTCCGTCTGCCCCCTTTCACAGCACCAGTAATTAGCCTCTCATCAGTCCTCAATACAAAACCCATTTTCCACAAAACGATCCAAACAGTGATTGACCATGGCAATAGAGAGCTTTTCTTTACATAAATTACAATAATGGGGATCTCTTCACTTTTCAGTGTAATTTTGAGCCTCTTCTTGCAGAGATGGGCACCTGACCCAAGTCTGAGCTTGAATTTGAACTTATCTGTTTAGCCTGAGGTGAGCAACATATTCTGCATTGCTGTGATAACAGCATTAGGACTCGAGCGTGTAAGTGTACAGCTACTGTCTGGGGGTTTGTGTGATAAACACGTAACCTGCATTTGAGACGTCTGTATGTTAATCTATGAACGTGTTGTGTTTGTCAGCTGGATACAGTGGTGTGAAAAAGTGTTTGCCCCCTTCGTCATTTCCTGTTCCTTTGCATGTTTGTCACACTTAAGTGTTTCGAAACATCAAACCAATTTAAACAATAGTCAAGGACAACACAAGTAAACACAAAATGCAATTTGTAAATGAAGGTGTTTATTATTAAAGGTGAAAAAAAATCCAAACCATCATGGCCCTGTGTGAAAAAGTGATTGCCCCCTAAACCTAATAACTGGTTGGGCCACCCTTAGCAGCAACAACTGCAACCAAGCGTTTGCGATAATGTGCAATGAGGCTTTTACAGCGTCCTGGAGGAGTTTTGGCACACTCATCTCTGCAGAATTGTCCTAATTCAGTTACATTAGAGGGTTTTCGAGCATGAACGGCCTTTTTAAGGTCATACCACAACATCTCAATAGAATTCAGGTCAGGACTTTGGCTAGACCACTCCAAAGTCTTCATTTTGTTTTTCTTCAGCCATTCGGTGGTGGACTTGCTGGTGTGTTTAGGATCATTGTCCTGCTGCAGAACCCAAGTTCGTTTCAGCTTGAGTACACGAACAGATGGTCGGACATTCTCCTTCAGGATCTCTTGGTAGACAGCAGAATTCGTAGTTCCTTTTATCACGGCAAGTCTTCCAGGTCCTGAAGCAGCAAAACAGCCCCAGACCATCACACTACCACCACCATATTTTACTGTTGGTATAATGTTCTTTTTATGAAATGCAGTGTTCCTTCTACGCCAGATATACTTGGACACACACCTTCCAAAGAGTTCCACTTTTGTCTCATCGGTCCACAGAATGTTGTCCCAAAAGTCTTGGGGATCATCAAGATGTGTTGTGGAGAAATTGAGACGAGCTTTGATGTTCTTTTTGCTCAGCAGTGGTTTCTCCTTGGAACTCTGCCATGCAGGCTATTTTTGCCCAGTCTTTTCCTGATGGTGGAGGCATGAACGCTGACCTTAACTGAGGCAAGTGAGGCCTGCAGTTCTTTGGACGTTGTTGTGGGGTCTTTGTGACCTCTTGGATGAGTCGTCGCTGCGCTCTTGGGGTAATTTTGGGCGGCCGGACACTCCTGGGAAGGTTCACCACTGTTCCATGTCTTCGCCATTTGTGGATAATGGCTCTCACTGTGGTTTGCTGGATTCCCAAAGCTTTGGAAATGGCTTTATAACCCTTTCCAGACTGATAGATCTCAATTACTTTCTTTCTCAATTGTTCCTGAATTTCTTTGGGTCTCGGCATGATGTGTAGCTTTTAAGGATCTTCTGGTGGACCTTACTGTGTCAAGCAGCTCCTATTTAAGTGATGCCTTGATTGTGAACAGGTGTGGCAATAATTAGGCCTGGGTGTGGCTAGAGAAATTGAACTCAGGTGTGGACAACCACAGTTATAGTATGTTTTAACAAGGGGGGCAATCACTTTTTCACACAGGGCCATGATGGTTTGGATTTTTTTTCACCTTTAATAATAAACACCTTCATTTACAAATTGCATTTTGTGTTTACTTGTGTTGTCCTTGACTATTGTTTAAATTGGTTTGATGTTCCGAAACACTTAAGTGTGACAAACATGCAAAGGAACAGGAAATGAGGAAGGGGGCAAACACTTTTTCACACCACTGTATGTGCAATATTATCTAAATGAACTGAGAAATATGTCTTCCTGGTTTATCACTGTGATAAAATGCATGAGGAGGCTGTCAACAGTGAGGGGGATGTGACAGTAAGGAGTTGGATCTTTGTGAAGTTCGACTCAGCACTTTGACACTTATACCTATTTATCAAAAACAATTCAATGGATATCATAAAATAGATAGAAGATTGTGGTTCAGGCAGAAGTGAAGAGCTGCACTTTTGATAATTGTGATGAACTTTAGTAAGTAAGTAAATTAAGTTTATTTCCTGTGCACGTTAAACACAGCTTAGGCTGATCAAAGTACTGTGCAAAGAAGCACTAAGATGCTGTAAAAAAAAACAGCTAAATTCAGCTGGTTGCACAGTCATGAAGCAGCAGCTGCAAAGGCTTTGTCACCTTTTAGTTGGAGTTCAGACCTGGGGACATACAGGAGAGATTTCTCCTCAGATCTATGAGAAAAGGGCCTGAGTGCCTTTGAATAAGATCTGTGATATAAGGTGGTGCCTGACCATTACGAGCCTTGAAGGCAATCAGCAGGGTCTTAAACTGGATTCTAAAGTTGACGGGGAGCCAATGAAGAGAGGCTAGCACTGGGGTGATGTGTTCACATTAGTATACCTTGCAGCTGCATTTTGGACCATCTATGGGTAACCTAAGAAGACTGGGGAAGGCTGTGATAAAAGGCGTTGCAATAGTCCAGCCTGGATGTAATGAAGGCATGAATTACTTGTTCCTTACCATGAAAGGACAGAATTGGCTTGTGACAATTACGCAATGTAGAAAGGAGAAGAGTTTCAAAAATCTTGAGGACAAATGCCACAAAACTTAAACAAAGAACAGTGCACCTTTAAATTGATTGAAAGGCAAATAAGTGTATATGTAAAGCACAAATTAGCATTTCAAGAGGATAATAATTCTGGTAGGACTAATACTGTAATATGTTTTTGTGATTTTTTTGCACTGTTACTGGTGAAGTCGATTTCACTGTATGTGAATACTACCTGACCGTGAGACTCAAGACTGATCAGAGCCAAGCTTGGTCCGTTCACATTACACCTTCACCGCAATATTTTGTATGAAAGGATCCACCACACAGAGACCATATCAATCCATAAATGCAACATCCTCTCATTCTGTGTGAGGGACTGCAGTAGGCACCATCGTCACGCTTGACTGCTGTCTTGGAAGAAGGGACTATTTTGGCAGGATAATGCGGTCACGCCACTGAGTGAATAGGGGGTCTTGAGAGAAGAGGGCAGAGATAAGAGAAAGGAGAACATTCCATTAAAGACAGCGATGGTATCAAGCCAAGGCTCAGGGAAGACTATTCTGCACCGAAACCCACCGCAGCACCCATTGAGTGCAAGGTGCATCTGTTACCATGGTACCCAGCCCAGGCAGCCCCTTTCATGTCTGTCAAGACTGGGGAGGAAGAGAAACTAGCAATATGTTAGTCTCGCCTGCAGTTGGAGCTGAAACAGATGTGTGTGTGTGTGTGTGTGTGTGTGTGTGTGTGTGTGTGTGTGTGTGTGTGTGTGTGTGTGTGTGTGTGTGTTTTTGCGAAATGTATGTTCCCAGCACACATCCCGACGGTCCGGGTTTAAGATGCCGTACACTGACAGAGGCTCGTCACACATCATGAATCATTTACTCACCACAGCAGAGTTGGAAATGTCACGTCTCATTAGTGTTCCTCATGCCTTGGTGCCCCTGCACCATTTGCATCTCTGGCAATGGAGTTAAAGAGAGGACTTGATTAAAGAGAGGAGCTGAGATTTTAGATGCAAACAGACATTTATTGCATTGGGAAGCAGTGTTGTACATTCCCACCCCCCCGGAATCATTTGCAATACTGTACTTTCTGAGGTTGTAGTCTGTTGCGCAGTTGTCCAAGCTGAGTAGCTTAACTCTTCACAAGTGTGAATTTCAAATTTTTTATGGGATTATTTGCTCATCTTTCTTCCCGTCTTCTTCCATATGCGATATTTCCAAAGATCTGGATGCTACTTTCTCACAGTGGAAACTGCTCACTTGACCTTCCTCGGCAGCTAGATAGGCAATCTAATAACAATAGGAGAAACTGTACAAAGTACATATGCAAAGGTCAGCCAAGCTATTTGCTAGTGCATTCACCTTTCTGATACAAAACTATATTTTTGTGATTTTGCTACAGTTTTTAAAACAGTTAAAAAAGCAACATCAAGCTCACAATTCCCTAAACCACAATCAACACTAAACAGTAAATAGTAATTTGTCATAATCTTTATTACAAGATATTAGGCCACTGTACATATCAGTGTAAATCATACAGTACAATGCAGAATTAAGACTGTTTCTTGAGGTTTGTCATTCAAAGCTGTATACGAGGTGCTTCAAGAATACACAAGAGTTTCAGAACTTCTGCCGTGCATGCATGATTTCATATTTGCCATGCATGAGTTGGTATCTCAGTGTTTTAAGAAAGAGCCCTAAGAAATGGCGACCCAACAAAACAACTGAATTGTATGACTAAATGTATAAAGCACAAAAAACAAACAAGTTGTCTGGTACAGTATAATTCCTCATGAGATTTGGCACACACGATAATGCACAATGCAATATAAATAGTTTATCAATAGGGTGTGTACACAGTCAAGTTACAGTATCAACCAATCCAGGTAAACGCCTGGGAAGCTTACAAACAGTTGGGGGACACTGTATATAAATGACTCATTAGCTGCAAAGTATGTTAACAAAAAACACCCAGGCAACATCAAGAATTGTTAAGTGAAAAAAAATGTCACTCCCATTCACTCAAGTTTTCTCGACATACAAAAGACCACTCCCTCTGGCTTTAAGTCACTGCAAAAGACATATTCCAAAGGATCAATAAAGTCTTCAACACAGAGAACAAACCAGTTTACCGCTTTCCACTTTGTGCAAGAAAATATGGGCTACCCTTTCCATATTTACAAATTCTGTTACTCATTTGCCCTCAATCAAAATGAAGAGCAGAAATAATGGTACCATTTGTTTGTGTGATAAGATATAGGAGAAGTGTGTGCTTTAGTTTTTATGTTAGATTCATTTCTGTATCCTGTCCCTGATTTCTGCATTTCGACAGCATTCCCTCCATCCTCCACCTTACTACCCCCCTCTTGTTGTCTTCTCCCACTTTTGGATTTATGGCAAAACACTGTGTGTGTGTGTGTTGGGGGGGGGGGCTGTGTGTTTGTGTGTGTGTGTGTGTGTGTGTGTGTTGGGGGGGGGGGTCCACCTAGGGGTCTCCTTCGCTGCCATCTCCCACCCCTGCCAGTGTTTGTCACCCGGATGGCCGTGACTGACTGGAAGAGGAGGGCGTGGAAGTGCTGCTTGCTGCCACAAGAGAGAAAGTGCTTATATACAGTGTCTTTGGATTAAAACTGGTAAATATCGCCATAAAAAACTTCAATAGTGTCTTTTGGGGGGTGTTGAGCTGAGCGCTCTAAGCCTCTGCCGGGGTCTTCTCTGTTCCATTTTTCAGTGCTTCATTGTCGCCATTCTCATCCTCAATCACAACTGTGGATGACAGGGGAGAGTTAATGAGGGAGGATCATCTTGGTGTGGCATCTCCAAAATTCATCACAGAGTGACAGATGGGCATTAAAGGCCAGAACCATAAGCACTACACTGTATAAGCAGAAGTGGTGTGTGTGTGGGAGAGTAAGAGTATGCAAAAAAAGAAAGATAACCATGACCGTAATTGTGTGTGTGTGTGTGTGTGTGTGTGTGTGTGTGTGTGTGATACACATTTGTGAAATGTGCAATATCTGCGCATGTTTTTGCTGAGAACAATTCTAGTGTCTGCCTGTTTGCCGTGTTAGTCTATGTTGTGCCTGTGCACTACACGTGCATTTGTGCGTTTGCCTGTGCATGCATGTGCCACCACAAGTGAGCCTCAATATTCAAGGACCATCTCATGGGTTTTATCAGGAATGCAGGATACACAAAAGCCAAAACACAAACAGCCTGAATACATTATGCAAACACAAAAATCATAATTAAAAACCATAAAAATCTCAATAATTCCAACCATTCATTGGGGAGGGTACATTCAGTACAAGTATGTTGAGCAGCATTCAGAAAGCATTTAACAACACGCACTGCGCATTCAACTTGTGTTGCAATGCAAACAAAAGAAATTACGCTCTATGAAGCAATGTTAAGGAAAAGGTGTTGCCGTTCTGGCTTTACACGGAGCCATCCTTAATTATGGTCCTCTAGTAACCTATGTGCGCATTCAACACATCACCATACAAACGAAAACGCCTTAATTGTATAATTACCCCGTTTGCTCCTGCCTATTTGTCCGAGTTTTGGCGGACGTTTGTTCTGTGATCCATTGAAGAAGTTGTTGGTGTCTTGAAGACGACAGGTGAAGGAAAGGTGTCCCTCTTCGCCCTCATTTCCATAATGACTCATTTTTTCTTCGTTGAAAGGCAGCACTTCCGACATCTCCAAATGCGTCTTTATCACCAAGGCGCACAAACTAAAATGTATAGCTCGTCGCCAAGCGTGAACTCGGTCGTCTATAACAAGCAAAAGGAGTGAAGAAAAAATAATGCTATCTGCAAACACGATCAAGCCCTTTCTGTTTACCCCGAAGACACGTGTCTGTCTCCGCAGGTACGCAACAGAAATGACAGTAGGCTAAATCTAATAAATATCCTCAATTTCCCCACTCGTGAAGCTTCGGCAACATTATTCAAAATGTCCAGAGGTTTTTTTCTCCGTGCGTATTGCTTTGGAAATGGAGGCGCACGTACGATAGCCGTGGAGCGCCCGCTGGATTCGAGCGGCTGAACCGGTCGCACGGAAAATCTGAGGAAGAAATGCAAATTGGGGAGCGATGCAAAACACGGATCCCGGGGAGACCTGGCGAGGGAACAGTACGGGGGTTTTCTGGTGCAGCCCAGAGAAGCTTCCAGATGGAGTCTTGGTGTACCAATGCCCCACTCTCCGGGGTCTAGATGCAATCAAATGGCGACTTCATATTCAGAGATGGCATATATATTAACCAATACAGATCTATGAAGAACGTCGTTTACGCGCCACCACTCGGAGAATAAGGCTAGGATGTGACATCTTATCTTCCAACTTGTTTTACAATTTTACAAATTTGGCAATTTATTTGGTCGTGAGGTTTTGACCATGATATAATGTCCATTGAGTCAGAGCTCACCAGAGGATGGCAGTGTTTTCATATGAGTCAAAATGGGACTTTTGGCCCCATGGCACTCCAGTTTAATACCGAGGCCCTGCACTGTTTTACCTCAGTTTCAAGAAAACTAATATCAATATGGGGGTGTTGGATGGGGGTTGAAGATGCTACACCTGGGAATCAGGAAACTTCTCTCTAGACTATATTTGCTGTGTCAAATCCAATCAATCCATGTTCCGGGTATCAAGTTTCAGGTTTACTCAGTAAATCATCCAGATAACTTTTTTTTTAAACACAGCAGATGATATCAGTGCCATTATTCCTAAAATGACCTTAAGTGACAAGATGATGATTAATAGTACTAGACATTTCAATGTCCACAAACCTAACAGGATTCAGTTTAAGTTTTCCACCCACTGTTGTCTGCTGTGTTTAGATAATCTGTCTTGTGTAACATCAGCACAAAGGGATTTTACGAAACAAACAGATATAGCCTACAGTAAAGGACATGGAGCAATGGACAGTCTTGACAATGAAACAAAAGGTGATATCTGAGCCTGCAGCTTAACTAACTTTGATATTTCGTTGACTATTCATAGAGGAGGTGCAGTCATGACACACCTGCTCTCTGTGGACTGAGCCATGATTTTTATCAGAGGCTCCCCTTTCATATCAGATCATCTCATCTCTTTCAATTTCACAAATTTTATCTTGTGTGGTTATATTGTCATAAGAATTGGATTCTGTAATAATTAGTTAATCCATTAGTAAGCCTTAACAAACCCACCCATATTGAACATTGTAGATGCACATGGATAATTTACTATATATATATATATATATATATATATATATATATATATATATATTTTACTAAAACAATTGGCTACAGCGCTTTATGTATGGGGGATACAGTTTAAATAAAATTTCCTGCTGTATTACTTGATAATGGGTGTGCTTGGGTCGTGCTTTGTTTCCCATTTTAAATATTTTTTTCAGAACATTAAATACTCATGACTAAGAATAATTCTCAAAAAAATCTGTTCATTTTCTCCATCAGGCCTGCATAGCTGTGGTTTGAGTGACAGTGGCCTGGCAAAATATACACAAATGACATCATCTACAGGCGACACCTGACAGACAAAATCTCAAGTAGGCTAGAGAAATCTCTCATGTGTAAAATAAGCAAAGCTGTTCTAACTTTGGCAGAAGGTGTGTAATGTCTAATGTATGACATTACTAATCAATGTAAGATGTGTCTTTAGTGTGCACTGATGCACAAATTCATAAAAAAGAATTGATGAACTATGAGTGCAAAAGTCAAACTTAAAATTGACTGTAGACATTCACCAGTCACCTCTGACATAACTCCAATATTCTCTATATTTTAATATTTATTGCAATAAAATAGTATTTTTGACAAGTTATGAACTTGACATTGCTGGATTACATATACAGAAGGCTTAAAAAGTGCCCACTGTAGTGGATATTACGATGACTGTAGCAGGCAGAGACCAGCTACAGCTAGAATACATTTGAGAATATGAGATGCATCACCATTATATTGGTATTGAAAACATTATCACAATAATTAGAGCCGTGAGTCAGAGGAAGCTCTGCATATTTTCCACAGAACCACCTTTGGTCCATGCCAGCACAAACATTTTCAGGGGAATGACTATTTTTTCTGCGTTCATGGTCTTAGTTGTATCATTATCTTCATCGGTATTTGGTACAGCGTAGATATGACCCGTAGATAGTTTGGTCTATCCACCGGCGGAATTTGGACACGGCTGTGTAGACTCCTGGAAACTTAGCATCACCGCAGCCGTTGCCCCAGGAGACCACGCCGTAGACAGACCCCCTACACACAAGTGGCCCGCCAGAGTCTCCCTGCAAGGACAAGACAACACCCTCCATCAGTTATCATGAAAAACATATGACCTGAGTTTCTCATAGTTTATTGAAAAGCCATTTCAATGTCCTTGAATTGGTGTTACACTAAATTATAGTAGTTTTAAGAAGCATTTCTGCATCCTGTGTCTATATGTCCCAGCCACGTTAGGTCACTTCTTTGTTGTCTCAAGCAAGACATTTAATCAATTTGAACTTATATTTCACATGTAAAATGCCAGAAAATGACATGTGCCTTCATCATGTGACATGCTATTCTAATCACATTAGCTCAACTGTGGATTTCTCACATTTTTGTATAGACAAACAACATTGATGTTTTTTACGTATGTGGGAAAAAGACAAACAGACATAAAAAAAACAAAACTGTCTTCTCACTGGATAGTGTGTATTGGATTCACCAAATCATAATCTCTTGCTGCCACTTGGAAATGCGTACACACAAAGTTGCATACTGCAGGCAGGGTTAAATATAGCACATTTTAATTAGTCATTCAGCTCTTTACTTAAGGCAAAATATAGCCTACTGGTATATCACACATTGAATTTCATGTAATTTTCAACTCACATCAAAGTTTGGGGTTGAAATTCTTTCATGATACCAAATCAGAGCATGCTGTTGTCTGTGGCAAATGACTGTACCTCAAAATTAAGGCAAGGTTGTCAGTCCTGGTGCTATATTAGGGATGGTTTTCTATCCCTTCTGTAACTATCACAACTAATACAATTCCTGAGGGTGGACTGCCACATATGCTTAATAAAAACTTGTAACTGAATCAACACTGATATGATGGACAGTGTCCTTATACACTGTCATGGTGATGAGCTTCCCAAAACTGTCTAATTTGTTTTATTCTGATGTGAGCTGATAACAAAATTGGATCAGCCTGCATTATTTGAAACTGGAAACCAAGACTGGTACCTTGGAGAATTTCTTATTCCAAAATTGATTAAATAGCTTTTCAATGATCAAAGGATCATGTTTGTCACAATGGGGCAGATTGGGCAGCAACTGATGTGCAATGCTCACCAGCAGTTCATAGCGGAAACTGTTAAAAAATAAGTACTAGTGAAAGAGTTTATGCTATATAGTATTCATCCCCTTTACCTTGCAGGCATCTTTTCCTCCAGTCCTGTAGCCAGCACAGATCATGTTTGCCGTGATGTTTCCATTAAAGGATTCGCTGCTGTTACACCTTGCAGATGAAACAATGGGTACTGTGACAGTCCTCAGGGTGAAGGGGGCCTGGCCTCCACCTAGATTGTTGTAGCCCCACCCGGACACCCGACACACCAAGCCTTCAAACACTCCTGTCCCTTGCCTGGGGAGAGGTGCCAGCGATACGTATTTGTTCAGCACCATGGGGGCCCGCAACTGGACAGAGAAGAGTTTCAGTGTGGACATGTGAGGAAAAAAAATGTTCAAAACAATCTTGTCCAACATTATTAATATATGCAATATTAGCTTGATTATTTTTACCAGTATTTTTATATTAACAGTGGATCAAATCAACAAAAAATGATAATTTACTACATACATAGCTTTGCCAGCTAAGGCACAAAGAACAAAAGGTGCTTTTTTACATGGCCACACACATCTGGTTATTGCGATTGCGTCATTAAGATAATATAAATGATGTGGTGGTGTGATAGACATGTGTTTTTTCTTGTTTTTTTTAAAAGATTGTTTTGGGGTTTTAATGGCCTAACATAATTATCACTCACATGATCTTGCATTAAAGTGTTTACAACATCAGTAGTTTACCATGCAATTAGAACATGTTGTTTCCTTTGCATTGGTGCTGTTTTAAACCTTTACACCATTGGTGATAAGAGCTTAGAACTATTGATTTAGGAGACCTTAATAAGACTTCAATGTCCTAGGTTGAAAGTTCAGTTAAAATATTTTAACAAAGCACACAAAGACAAACTGTGGCTCAATAAACAGAATATGTCCAAACACAAAATAATCCATACATTTTAAATGTAACTCTCTAGTTGTGTGAACTTTGATAAGCATTGCTGTGTGGCTACATGTCTGCACTGTGTCTGCAGTACCTTAATGAGCATGATGTCAGCATTGTTGGTGCTCCTGTTGTAGTGGGGATGGGTGACCAGCCTGTGGGGTTTAGCGTACTGCTCAGTACCCTCAAAGGTATTAACAATGTAGTCGCCCGCCACTATCATCATGTGCTCTGCCCTAAAAGACAGGGCGTTTCCATTTTACATCACATGTATCAGAAATCACGCATCCTAGTAAAGCTTGATGTGGGACTGGCTCTAGTGGCTGTAATTCTGCACCAAGGCGTAAAATTCTCATGATTCAAAGTCACAAAGACACATAAAGTCGGAAGTATTTGTCCGCCCGGGAACAATGGCTTACTGTGTGCAGGCAGGGCCGGGGCAGTATGACAGAAATACGGCCAGTTTCCTGGATCCAGACAAGATCACACACACACATGCACGCACACACACACACACACACACACACACACACACACACACACACACACACACACACACACTGATGAGAATATGCCAAGGTCAGCTAACTCGACCGCATCTGAGTGCTGTTTGACTTCTGAGTGGCCTGTATACAGGTTTACTTTGCGTCATGATCAAACGGCATCGTTTTGACATTACCTACCCGTAGCAGAATGGATGTTTGCTTTTAGGCATCTGTTGGGAACATCTGCTCACAATATAAAATCATGCCAAGTTCGCTTCTACACAGTGACTTCTACAAAGTCCAATAAGAGAATGCCAGAAGAATGTCAAAGTGTTTCAGAAACAGTTTGACCTTTACCTTAAGCCACATTTTAGCTTTATGAGAGATTATGTCAGTATGACAATGCTAACATTGTAAGTATTGTGTTTTTAATGCTCTATCATCCTAATATACCAGTATGCTTTGTCAAAAACACAAACAAGCATGTAACCTTCCAAACAGGAAAAACATGACAAAGCATGGTTTTGAGATTTTTCGCTAAACAAAAGCAGCAAAAAGGATCAACAGCTTATTGATGACGACTGTTGAAAAATCTTACCCGATGTTACAATGCGCTGCTGTCAGCACCCAGTACCTGTGAACCAGTGATCCACCGCAGAAATGTTGGCCCCGGGTGCTCTGCAGTGACACTATGTATTTGATGGAGTTTGGTGCAGCGGTGTAACCACCTACTATACGGCCCTGCATTAGCACATGGCCTGTATGGAAACAAAAACATTTACAGGACAAAGCGTTAAAAGGAGCTATGGGAGATTGATTTAGAGTAGTTTAATATTTCTATACTGTAGATGCTTTCTCCCCTTATCCGAAAAGCCTTTTCAGTTCTGACTCAATGGTGGAATCTGACAATTGCTGAAGTTGTTTCTTACAAAGCTGATGGAGAGTGGACATTAAAACCTCTTTCCCCATACTTTTAACATGGCACATCATGTTCTCATAAACTACTGGAATAGTTCCTTCTGGCACATCCTGTAAATATAGTAACAACAGAGGTATGGATTTCAGTCACACCTAAAAAGTCCATCTTATCAAACATGGCGAGAACCCCCTGTAAAACGTTGAATTGTCATTTAGAGGTTTTCAATCATTTTCAAAAGCTAATTTTCTGTTGGCTTAAGCTTCATATGAGAGAGGTATCCAACTCTCAGCAAGTTTTTAAGTTGCAACAGAATCCTACATTTAAAATTAAATAAATCAACACAAATTTTGTTAGCAAAACTGAAAATCATGTACTCACTTTGGACTGCTGTGAGGTCCAGTAGCACACAACATAAACACATAAGCAGGCTCATCATAGCTGTGGAGGTTTGAGTTTGTTATCCTACACCATACTGTACCAGCAGCTGAACCACTGCCGCCAGACAACCAGTGTCCTCTGCTCCTGTCTTCCAGCCCAGCACTGGGCATCCACTCCTTTCTAGAAACAGTAGGAGTCAGTCACATCAACCTTTGTCCTTGAGTTTATGTTCATCCTTCACCATGACATGTAGATGTAGGTCCAACACTGTAGCATTGATTGAAAAGGAAAGAGAGGAACAAAGTTCACCTTCAGAAATTTCCTCCCCTTCCTTTTGCCATCCCAGCAATATCACAACTCTTTCTCCTGACCTGCCTGACTTGTCGAAAGGCCTTACGATGTTGCCATGGCAACGCAGTACTGTGCCGAGCGGGTTCATCTATACTGTATCAGTACGCTCTGTTGGTGTCATCATCCAGGCTTATCCGTGCTGAAATGTTTCAATAGCCCACTGTGTGTGTGTGTGTGTGTGTGTGTGTGTGTGCCTTTGTATTGTAGCTGTGAGGAGATTCACTTCTGAGCTAAGACAACACGGAGGTATTCTACACAGCCGAGACGCACAAGTTTTCCTCTGTATGAGTATGAATCATCATATCTGCTATGATAATAACTCATTATCACCAGCATGATCATCATCACTATTATAATCATCATCATCAGCAGATGATGCAAGTCAGCATCATCCACAGCATGGGAGGAGAATCTGGCCTGACCTCCTCTTGTCCCACATTAAGAGCTGAATAATTGATGCTTCACCCAGTAGAATGGGAGAGACGGCTTTGTGTGGCCTCCCACAAATATTTCGGAAATATTTAACCTGAATTTGGTCTTTACAATATGAAGACATTTTAAAGGGCATGTTTAAGCAAGTTACAAAAACACATTTTTTCCCTTATCCCCAGTGGTGGTGAATGCAATTTAATTTTATAGCAACAAAACATGACTTTATACCAGTTGCCACTACGAAAACTGTTGACAGTTAGGTCTGTGGATTATCCAGACTAATGGGGACATGTATCCAGCAGAGCCACCTGATTAGACCTGCTTTTGTGTAGTTTTATTTACTTTTAACTCTATTTTATTCTTTACCTTTTTATTGTATCTCTGCTTTATGTTTTGCTTTTATTGTGAAGCACTTTGTGATGTCTAATCTAGAATGTAAATAAACGTTACTTAATTACTTTCCTACTATTACTTTTTTTAAATGTTTGACATTTTGGAAAATATATATATATATATATATATATTATATACACACATATATTATATACACACATATTTCCTTTCTAAAGTTAGATGAGAACATTTATACCAATCTCATAGTTTTTCCATATTTTCAGGAAGTCACTGGCCCTGGCCTAGAAATCCCATAAAGCCACAACTAGTTATTTATATTTAAGTTTTTGTACAGATTAAACAAACGCGATAAGCGCTGTTAGGCAAATTTTTTAACCTAAAAACAGAACCAGGCCAGTTTCTTCTTGCTTTATATCTTTATGCTAAGCTAAACTACACATTTCTTAAGCTAACCATTACAAGACAAGGGACCAATCACATGCGCAGGTTGAGGTCAAGGCTGTAGCACAAGGCTACGGCCCAGAGCTAAAAGAGCCAGCAATGCTGCACCAGGTGTCCAGGGTCCTTTCTGGCGCTCAATGAATGTGCGCCGTCGATAGTTGAATTGTGCCTTTAAATATACAGCATTTATATTTGGTAGAGTTCAAACTTTCACAATGTCAATGGTTGTTTTATAACCATACATCTGTAGTTTAGTGTGGCTTTGTCAATGAAAACACAACATAATGTGAATATAGAGATTAAATCAGCCTAGAAATAGAGACATATTCAGTTTTTTTATGTCAACACAAAAGTCTGGTTGTGGCAAACAAGTCTCTGTGAACTGACACGTTCTTCTCCGATTCACCACTCATATGTCAATACTGTACACGTGCAGTTCTGTGCAAGGCATCTCTTTCTCCCGCTGTCTCACACACACACGCACACACACGCACACACACACACACACACACACACACACACACACACACACACACAAAGGCATCACATTTGTCATCTTAGCTTTGCACCTGAGGGAATGCGGAGCACACTATCACCCAGTTGGAATGACACCTTTAAGATTGTAAACTGTATAGAGGATATGAGTTATATGAGCTACAGACCAAACGCCCCTATCTGTGGGAATTAAGAATGGAAAAAACTAACTGCTGGGAAACTAAGTGAGTGTGACACCTGGAGAGATGGAAAAGGCTGAGAGAGGAGAAGAGGGACACTGTAGACAAAAGTTACAGGACAGTGTTTCCCGGCTGGATCAGACTTATCAGTGTGAATTTAGGCTAGGCTGTAACACTGATTTTACACTATTTGCTTTGATTGTTAAGTTAACTTGAGGGGAAAATAGAAGTACAAAAGGTATTCAGCCACTTTTACTCTCAGTCAAATGAAAGAGATTTCTGAGAAAAGGTTTGTCCTTGTTCAACAAGAATAAATGCTGTCATGTCCTGCTAAGTCTCAGGTTGATAATGCACTGGGGGCAAATATATCATACCTAGACATCATTTGTCCTGCCTGTCTGTCTCTTTAACATAATTGGATACACTAACAACATGCCTGGCCAGTATATTCTATCATGTATCTGGCTTGTTGGGTTTCATCTCAGTTAAGCTTCACTTTGTCTCCACTGCTGGACAATAGGTGGAATCTATGAGAACAAATACCTTGGGAAGAGAGCTGTAATGAAACAGAAGACTGCTGTTTAAAGAAATTATGTACTAGGTCACACTCTTGTCTTTCTGCATGTGAGAGACACTAAGATATATGGCAGACAATGGGAACAATGAGAGTGCAATCTATGGTCACAGTATAAAAGAGGCCTGAGAGTTCTCAAGCTGTACGGTATTCCACAGTATGAGATGAGTGTATGAGTGTGAGTGCCAGTGTGTGGATGCTTGGACTGTTTTCTCACTTGACTCTTGATAAGGTGAGAAATCTTTGTATCAAATTGATTTTACTTTGATTGTGTAATGTTGTGGATTAAGGAGTTTTATCAATTTGAATTAATCATTTCAGTTCAAAGGTTGTGAGTTCAAGAATAATTACTGGACACATTTTGGTGTGCGGTAAGATGCACTGATTTGTCCTGCTGGGATCCCACAGAAGAATCCCTTGAATGTGCAGGTGTGAACACATTTATGCTACCTGACCCTTTGGTTATTGTACTGATAATACTATATTCAAAACAAAGCCAGTTTATTGTTTGTTTGTTTCCTTTTGGTAGCTGCTAAAATGAACCTGGCTCCATCCTGTCACCTCTCATTGCTTCTTCTGCTTGTTGCCAACCTATCAGGTGAGACATCTGACAATACGTTTACAGTATATACTGTCTTCTGAACTTTGAAACCTGTTGTCACACAGGGCTGACTTCATGTAACTCTAGCTGACTAAAATTAAAAGCTATGAGCTTATCTTATGTTAATGTTTATGCTAAATGTCTTTTTTATAGCCAAAGGTTTTATTGTTATAGTAATTATTGTTATTGTTATTATTGTTATTTTTATATTGTTTTTCTCTCTGCACTGTATTTTATACCTTTTTTGTAAGCTGCTGAAAACTGCTGCTGGAAATTTCAATTTCCTTGCGAGAGTCATTCCAAAAAGATCAATAAAGAGAAGTCTAAGTCTAAGTCTACAACAGAACATCCATGTCTCTGTGTGTCTAATCCCCTCCTCGGCTCTTAGTTGCGTACGAGGAAAGAATCATCGGGGGTGCAGAGGTACAGCCCTACTCCATCAAGCACCAAGCCTCCCTCCAGTTCATGAACTACCACTTCTGTGGAGGCACCCTCATCCACCCGCAGTGGGTGGTGTCTGCTGCCCACTGCTGGAGACCGTAAGTTACTGCAGTTTTACACATTTACGCACTCACGGGGCTAGATTTCCTTAACGTCTATCGAAGCATGGTTGGATTACCGACTGGGTGTACCGGGCCCAAAGGTTCAGATGGCCCCTAAGCCAGAGCCTCTGTGTGAAGTTGCTGTTATTAATTTAGCATGTCAATAACAGAGCCCCATAAGTTCTGAAAACTGAATAAATAGCCTAAACAATCACTTTGAAGACAATATCATGATACATTTTAAGTGAGTGTTTATCTCCTCAGTTTATCAATAGGAATAGAATGCATCTGCATGGCCATACAGCAGATTTTTTGCAGGTCAGACAGGAAAGTGCCTGTCTTTGGGGGAGTGGTGTTGCCTTATATGTCTCTGTGCACAGGAGTCCATAGTCTCATACTGTAATCCTCCTATGCATGGAAGCACATGCTGCACATTGCATTTGAATCTCAAAGCTGTATAGGACAAATATTAGAAGGATCTGAAACAACCAAGCGACTTTAAAAAAAAAAGTGTTGGATTGTCTGATCTGTAGTTGATGGAATAAACTTCTCCTTTGCCTTCACACTGTGTTCTTTTAGGAGTCAGCTGATCCAAGTGGTCTTGGGTGAGCACAACATCATCGAGCTGGAGGGCTTTGAGCAGAGGTTCAATGTATCTTTAGTCGTCAGGCACTACCAGTACCAACCCTGGACATTTGACAATGATATCATGCTGCTTAAGGTAAGGGATGATTATGACATAGGGTTGTGTTTTGATACAGGTATGGATTTGATATAGATCCTGTGATCTAGTTGAACCAGAGTTGAAACCGATTTCATACACTGATTAGATTACTGATTGACATGGATGAGTCAGTGTCCTGCAGCACAATTCAGAGGCAGACTATACATAAACATGTCATGACGAATATGCAATAAACCATGCAAACTTTAACAGCCTAAATAGCTGAACAAATATGTACATTTCTAAATAATGCATGGTCTGTCATAGAACCCTTCACACAGATGTGTCATATTATGATAAGCATGTATGCAATTCATTACATTTTAAATGTTTATGAATTATATAAGCTATACAGTGTCCTTGCTCACTAATTGGAAAAACTAAATTCAACTTAAAGGGCTACTCAAGCCATTTTGTATTACATTTTCATAAAGTTGGAGAAATAATTTAAAACAAATGGTCCGGAAAATATTGTTTTTTAATGGATACATTAATCTGACAGCTTTACTACAAGTACAGCTGAAATGATTAGCTGATTAAACACTTAGTTGATTGACAGAACGGTTTTGATCATTTCCAGTTTCTAAACAATGAAATTTTCTGCAGTGAGTACTTTTTACTTTTAATACTTTAAGTACATTTTCCTAATGATACTTACATACTTAAACATTACTAACATTTTTAATGCAGGACTTTTACTTGTAACAGAGTATTTTTGCAGTGTAGTATTAGTTATTTTACTTAACTAAGTAAAGGATCTGAATACTTCTTCCACCACTGACTGACTAAAGGATATGTTCTCTGTGGGTCAGTTGGACCGTCCAGCTATCATCAACGCCAGGGTTGAGCCAGTCTCTTTGCCAGACCTGGACTCACCGCCCTTGGCCAACCTTGCCCGGTGCACAGTCAGCGGCTGGGGTGTAACCTGGCTCAACAGCTACATATTGTCACCTGTACTGAGGTCTGTAAATGTGGATATATTCA
>JABXJD010002684.1:45000-46596 GCA_013375575.1 Percina caprodes
GCCTCCCATTGCCTCATGACAGCATGATGGCATCCTAGCCAATGATTGGCTGTGACTGCTCACTCTCCCTTTCCCTTTGACCTATTCCCATTTAAAGCTGAGCTACAATAGACTCATACACTGTCTTAAACCACCTCACAAACCCCAAAAGCAATCATGGACCAAGCCAAGTTCAGCGAGAGTGTGATCCATATTAAGGACCATGGCTCCACACACTTGTCCCAGGAAACAGTCAAAAGCTGATCCACCAGTCTCATGAGGCAAAGCAGCAATCCTACTGCCCTTACAGCAAATTCAGAGTGGGAGCTGCTCTCCTGACTTTAGATAACTGTGTGTTTACAGGTAAGACATGCGTCGTTATTTTATTATATGAAGAAAGCTAGTTTAGTACTATTATGTATTAATACTAAATTCTGCATTCTTATTGTTTAAGTGTTTTTCCTAAAACTAATCTAATAATGTTATTTGCCATTATCAACACGTTGATTTTGAAATAATGATATGCTGTACATCTAAAAGAAAGAGCCACAGCTCTGTGTAACTTGTTTTTGAGTCTTTTCTTGCCGCCTTGTTGCTGTTTGAGATCATTTGACATATGTGGGAAAAGAAACAGAATTTCATTAAAAGTACAAAGAAATACTATAGATCATTTGCGGATCTGTTTAATTTTAATGTTAATGATTACCTGACAAAAACAGTTGAAATGACTAGACTCAGTGAGGAAGGGTTTCATTTTAACATGTCTTCCTACAGCCACTTATTGTTAAATCTTTCCCAGGATGACTCTTTGTCATTCCAATATGCCCATTTCAGAGCAGCCATTTTGACATGCCAGTGGAGGGCAATAGAGTGGGACCATAATTCATTTGATCAATTTCACCTGTGTTTGCAGTGCTTTGGAATGTCAAAATGGCTGCTGTGAAAAGGCCTATTGATGAACAAAAATCACATTTCTCTGGATTGACAAATCTTAACTTTACAATGTGCTAAGCTTACCTTTTGTTATTGTGTCACTTGAGTCAAAAGCACTGTATACACATTGAAAAGGATGTTATTGACAACAATAAGGCAAAGACGCAACTCTCCTGTTTATGTTGATGGATAATTAAAAGCGAGTCACGTGTACCTCAGCAGGAATGTTTGGGGGGCCCATAGCTGGCAAACAAACAGCTGTGAGTGCAAAGATCCGTTGAGTTACTATTTGACCAGGAGATTAAGTAAATAGACAGCCCCTTTTGATGACAGAAAGGGCCTCTTCCTGCAACACCAGCTCCCCTACCTCTAATATGTCAGTTTAATTTCAGTAAAGCAAATACACAAAAATGTACTCATGACTATACCTGTGTCCCCAACAGGTTGCAATGTGGAGAATGCATGTTACAACCTGGGTGTGTGTGCTGAAAGAAATGCTATCTCAAAGGCAGTTTCTGAAGGATAGAAGATTCAAGGCAATTGCAATTGCCAGGTAATGTCTTTGTCTTAGTAATAGCTTCTCTGTATTTCCAAAGAGACAAACACATCCGCCTTGTTAGTTATCATTTCTATGTTACCAAACTGTTGAGGTATTAAAAGTTAAAAACAATGTTTAAAACAATG
>JABXJD010003495.1:0-10000 GCA_013375575.1 Percina caprodes
GGGGTTTTCTGGTGCAGCCCAGAGAAGCTTCCAGATGGAGTCTTGGTGTACCAATGCCCCACTCTCCGGGGTCTAGATGCAATCAAATGGCGACTTCATATTCAGAGATGGCATATATATTAACCAATACAGATCTATGAAGAACGTCGTTTACGCGCCACCACTCGGAGAATAAGGCTAGGATGTGACATCTTATCTTCCAACTTGTTTTACAATTTTACAAATTTGGCAATTTATTTGGTCGTGAGGTTTTGACCATGATATAATGTCCATTGAGTCAGAGCTCACCAGAGGATGGCAGTGTTTTCATATGAGTCAAAATGGGACTTTTGGCCCCATGGCACTCCAGTTTAATACCGAGGCCCTGCACTGTTTTACCTCAGTTTCAAGAAAACTAATATCAATATGGTGATGGGGGTTGAAGATGCTACACCTGGGAATCAGGAAACTTCTCTCTAGACTATATTTGCTGTGTCAAATCCAATCAATCCATGTTCCGGGTATCAAGTTTCAGGTTTACTCAGTAAATCATCCAGATAACTTTTTTTTTAAACACAGCAGATGATATCAGTGCCATTATTCCTAAAATGACCTTAAGTGACAAGATGATGATTAATAGTACTAGACATTTCAATGTCCACAAACCTAACAGGATTCAGTTTAAGTTTTCCACCCACTGTTGTCTGCTGTGTTTAGATAATCTGTCTTGTGTAACATCAGCACAAAGGGATTTTACGAAACAAACAGATATAGCCTACAGTAAAGGACATGGAGCAATGGACAGTCTTGACAATGAAACAAAAGGTGATATCTGAGCCTGCAGCTTAACTAACTTTGATATTTCGTTGACTATTCATAGAGGAGGTGCAGTCATGACACACCTGCTCTCTGTGGACTGAGCCATGATTTTTATCAGAGGCTCCCCTTTCATATCAGATCATCTCATCTCTTTCAATTTCACAAATTTTATCACGTGTGGTTATATTGTCATAAGAATTGGATTCTGTAATAATTAGTTAATCCATTAGTAAGCCTTAACAAACCCATATTGAACATTGTAGATGCACATGGATAATTTACTTATATATATATATATATATATATATATATATATATATATATATATAATTACTAAACAATTGGCTACAGCGCTTTATGTATGGGGATACAGTTTAAATAAAATTTCCTGCTGTATTACTTGATAATGGGTGTGGGTCGTGCTTTGTTTCCCATTTTAAATATTTTTTCAGAACATTAAATACTCATGACTAAGAATAATTCAAAAAAATCTGTTCATTTTCTCCATCAGGCCTGCATAGCTGTGGTTTGAGTGACAGTGGCCTGGCAAAATATACACAAATGACATCATCTACAGGCGACACCTGACAGACAAAATCTCAAGTAGGCTAGAGAAATCTCTCATGTGTAAAATAAGCAAAGCTGTTCTAACTTTGGCAGAAGGTGTGTAATGTCTAATGTATGACATTACTAATCAATGTAAGATGTGTCTTTAGTGTGCACTGATGCACAAATTCATAAAAAAGAATTGATGAACTATGAGTGCAAAAGTCAAACTTAAAATTGACTGTAGACATTCACCAGTCACCTCTGACATAACTCCAATATTCTCTATATTTTAATATTTATTGCAATAAAATAGTATTTTTTACAAGTTATGAACTTGACATTGCTGGATTACATATACAGAAGGCTTAAAAAGTGCCCACTGTAGTGGATATTACGATGACTGTAGCAGGCAGAGACCAGCTACAGCTAGAATACATTTGAGAATATGAGATGCATCACCATTATATTGGTATTGAAAACATTATCACAATAATTAGAGCCGTGAGTCAGAGGAAGCTCTGCATATTTTCCACAGAACCACCTTTGGTCCATGCCAGCACAAACATTTTCAGGGGAATGACTATTTTTTCTGCGTTCATGGTCTTAGTTGTATCATTATCTTCATCGGTATTTGGTACAGCGTAGATATGACCCGTAGATAGTTTGGTCTATCCACCGGCGGAATTTGGACACGGCTGTGTAGACTCCTGGAAACTTAGCATCACCGCAGCCGTTGCCCCAGGAGACCACGCCGTAGACAGACCCCCTACACACAAGTGGCCCGCCAGAGTCTCCCTGCAAGGACAAGACAACACCCTCCATCAGTTATCATGAAAAACATATGACCTGAGTTTCTCATAGTTTATTGAAAAGCCATTTCAATGTCCTTGAATTGGTGTTACACTAAATTATAGTAGTTTTAAGAAGCATTTCTGCATCCTGTGTCTATATGTCCCAGCCACGTTAGGTCACTTCTTTGTTGTCTCAAGCAAGACATTTAATCAATTTGAACTTATATTTCACATGTAAAATGCCAGAAAATGACATGTGCCTTCATCATGTGACATGCTATTCTAATCACATTAGCTCAACTGTGGATTTCTCACATTTTTGTATAGACAAACAACATTGATGTTTTTTACGTATGTGGGAAAAAAGACAAACAGACATAAAAAAAACAAAACTGTCTTCTCACTGGATAGTGTGTATTGGATTCACCAAATCATAATCTCTTGCTGCCACTTGGAAATGCGTACACACAAAGTTGCATACTGCAGGCAGGGTTAAATATAGCACATTTTAATTAGTCATTCAGCTCTTTACTTAAGGCAAAATATAGCCTACTGGTATATCACACATTGAATTTCATGTAATTTTCAACTCACATCAAAGTTTGGGGTTGAAATTCTTTCATGATACCAAATCAGAGCATGCTGTTGTCTGTGGCAAATGACTGTACCTCAAAATTAAGGCAAGGTTGTCAGTCCTGGTGCTATATTAGGGATGGTTTTCTATCCCTTCTGTAACTATCACAACTAATACAATTCCTGAGGGTGGACTGCCACATATGCTTAATAAAACTTGTAACTGAATCAACACTGATATGATGGACAGTGTCCTTATACACTGTCATGGTGATGAGCTTCCCAAAACTGTCTAATTTGTTTTATTCTGATGTGAGCTGATAACAAAATTGGATCAGCCTGCATTATTTGAAACTGGAAACCAAGACTGGTACCTTGGAGAATTTCTTATTCCAAAATTGATTAAATAGCTTTTCAATGATCAAAGGATCATGTTTGTCACAATGGGGCAGATTGGGCAGCAACTGATGTGCAATGCTCACCAGCAGTTCATAGCGGAAACTGTTAAAAAATAAGTACTAGTGAAAGAGTTTATGCTATATAGTATTCATCCCCTTTACCTTGCAGGCATCTTTTCCTCCAGTCCTGTAGCCAGCACAGATCATGTTTGCCGTGATGTTTCCATTAAAGGATTCGCTGCTGTTACACCTTGCAGATGAAACAATGGGTACTGTGACAGTCCTCAGGGTGAAGGGGGCCTGGCCTCCACCTAGATTGTTGTAGCCCCACCCGGACACCCGACACACCAAGCCTTCAAACACTCCTGTCCCTTGCCTGGGGAGAGGTGCCAGTGATACGTATTTGTTCACCATGGGGCCCGCAACTGGACAGAGAAGAGTTTCAGTGTGGACATGTGAGGAAAAAAAATGTTCAAAACAATCTTGTCCAACATTATTAATATATGCAATATTAGCTTGATTATTTTTACCAGTATTTTTATATTAACAGTGGATCAAATCAACAAAAAATGATAATTTACTACATACATAGCTTTGCCAGCTAAGGCACAAAGAACAAAAGGTGCTTTTTTACATGGCCACACACATCTGGTTATTGCGATTGCGTCATTAAGATAATATAAATGATGTGGTGTGATAGACATGTGTTTTTTCTTGTTTTTTTTAAAAGATTGTTTTGGGGTTTTAATGGCCTAACATAATTATCACTCACATGATCTTGCATTAAAGTGTTTACAACATCAGTAGTTTACCATGCAATTAGAACATGTTGTTTCCTTTGCATTGGTGCTGTTTTAAACCTTTACACCATTGGTGATAAGAGCTTAGAACTATTGATTTAGGAGACCTTAATAAGACTTCAATGTCCTAGGTTGAAAGTTCAGTTAAAATATTTTAACAAAGCACACAAAGACAAACTGTGGCTCAATAAACAGAATATGTCCAAACACAAAATAATCCATACATTTTAAATGTAACTCTCTAGTTGTGTGAACTTTGATAAGCATTGCTGTGTGGCTACATGTCTGCACTGTGTCTGCAGTACCTTAATGAGCATGATGTCAGCATTGTTGGTGCTCCTGTTGTAGTGGGGATGGGTGACCAGCCTGTGGGGTTTAGCGTACTGCTCAGTACCCTCAAAGGTATTAACAATGTAGTCGCCCGCCACTATCATCATGTGCTCTGCCCTAAAAGACAGGGCGTTTCCATTTTACATCACATGTATCAGAAATCACGCATCCTAGTAAAGCTTGATGTGGGACTGGCTCTAGTGGCTGTAATTCTGCACCAAGGCGTAAAATTCTCATGATTCAAAGTCACAAAGACACATAAAGTCGGAAGTATTTGTCCGCCTGGGAACAATGGCTTACTGTGTGCAGGCAGGGCCGGGGCAGTATGACAGAAATACGGCCAGTTTCCTGGATCCAGACAAGATCACACACACACATGCACGCACACACACACACACACACACACACACACACACACACACACACACACACACACACACTGATGAGAATATGCCAAGGTCAGCTAACTCGACCGCATCTGAGTGCTGTTTGACTTCTGAGTGGCCTGTATACAGGTTTACTTTGCGTCATGATCAAACGGCATCGTTTTGACATTACCTACCCGTAGCAGAATGGATGTTTGCTTTTAGGCATCTGTTGGGAACATCTGCTCACAATATAAAATCATGCCAAGTTCGCTTCTACACAGTGACTTCTACAAAGTCCAATAAGAGAATGCCAGAAGAATGTCAAAGTGTTTCAGAAACAGTTTGACCTTTACCTTAAGCCACATTTTAGCTTTATGAGAGATTATGTCAGTATGACAATGCTAACATTGTAAGTATTGTGTTTTTAATGCTCTATCATCCTAATATACCAGTATGCTTTGTCAAAAACACAAACAAGCATGTAACCTTCCAAACAGGAAAAACATGACAAAGCATGGTTTTGAGATTTTCGCTAAACAAAAGCAGCAAAAAGGATCAACAGCTTATTGATGACGACTGTTGAAAAATCTTACCCGATGTTACAATGCGCTGCTGTCAGCACCCAGTACCTGTGAACCAGTGATCCACCGCAGAAATGTTGGCCCCGGGTGCTCTGCAGTGACACTATGTATTTGATGGAGTTTGGTGCAGCGGTGTAACCACCTACTATACGGCCCTGCATTAGCACATGGCCTGTATGGAAACAAAAACATTTACAGGACAAAGCGTTAAAAGGAGCTATGGGAGATTGATTTAGAGTAGTTTAATATTTCTATACTGTAGATGCTTTCTCCCTTATCCGAAAAGCCTTTTCAGTTCTGACTCAATGGTGGAATCTGACAATTGCTGAAGTTGTTTCTTACAAAGCTGATGGAGAGTGGACATTAAAACCTCTTTCCCCATACTTTTAACATGGCACATCATGTTCTCATAAACTACTGGAATAGTTCCTTCTGGCACATCCTGTAAATATAGTAACAACAGAGGTATGGATTTCAGTCACACCTAAAAAGTCCATCTTATCAAACATGGCGAGAACCCCCTGTAAAACGTTGAATTGTCATTTAGAGGTTTTCAATCATTTTCAAAAGCTAATTTTCTGTTGGCTTAAGCTTCATATGAGAGAGGTATCCAACTCTCAGCAAGTTTTTAAGTTGCAACAGAATCCTACATTTAAAATTAAATAAATCAACACAAATTTTGTTAGCAAAACTGAAAATCATGTACTCACTTTGGACTGCTGTGAGGTCCAGTAGCACACAACATAAACACATAAGCAGGCTCATCATAGCTGTGGAGGTTTGAGTTTGTTATCCTACACCATACTGTACCAGCAGCTGAACCACTGCCGCCAGACAACCAGTGTCCTCTGCTCCTGTCTTCCAGCCCAGCACTGGGCATCCACTCCTTTCTAGAAACAGTAGGAGTCAGTCACATCAACCTTTGTCCTTGAGTTTAAGTTCATCCTTCACCATGACATGTAGATGTAGGTCCAACACTGTAGCATTGATTGAAAAGGAAAGAGAGGAACAAAGTTCACCTTCAGAAATTTCTCCTTCCTTTTGCCATCCCAGCAATATCACAACTCTTTCTCCTGACCTGCCTGACTTGTCGAAAGGCCTTACGATGTTGCCATGGCAACACAGTACTGTGCCGAGCGGGTTCATCTATACTGTATCAGTACGCTCTGTTGGTGTCATCATCCAGGCTTATCCGTGCTGAAATGTTTCAATAGCCCACTGTGTGCCTTTGTATTGTAGCTGTGAGGAGATTCACTTCTGAGCTAAGACAACACGGAGGTATTCTACACAGCCGAGACGCACAAGTTTTCCTCTGTATGAGTATGAATCATCATGTCTGCTATGATAATAACTCATTATCACCAGCATGATCATCATCACTATTATAATCATCATCATCAGCAGATGATGCAAGTCAGCATCATCCACAGCATGGGAGGAGAATCTGGCCTGACCTCCTCTTGTCCCACATTAAGAGCTGAATAATTGATGCTTCACCCAGTAGAATGGGAGAGACGGCTTTGTGTGGCCTCCCACAAATATTTCGGAAATATTTAACCTGAATTTGGTCTTTACAATATGAAGACATTTTAAAGGGCATGTTTAAGCAAGTTACAAAAACACATTTTTTCCCTTATCCCCAGTGGTGGTGAATGCAATTTAATTTTATAGCAACAAAACATGACTTTATACCAGTTGCCACTAAAACTGTTGACAGTTAGGTCTGTGGATTATCCAGACTAATGGGGACATGTATCCAGCAGAGCCACCTGATTAGACCTGCTTTTGTGTAGTTTTATTTACTTTTAACTCTATTTTATTCTTTACCTTTTTATTGTATCTCTGCTTTATGTTTTGCTTATTGTGAAGCACTTTGTGATGTCTAATCTAGAATGTAAATAAACGTTACTTAATTACTTTCCTACTATTACTTTTTTAAATGTTTGACATTTTGGAAAATATATATATATATATATATATATTATATCTAAAGTTAGATGAGAACATTTATACCAATCTCATAGTTTTTCCATATTTTCAGGAAGTCACTGGTCCTGGCCTAGAAATCCCATAAAGCCACAACTAGTTATTTATATTTAAGTTTTTGTACAGATTAAACAAACGCGATAAGCGCTGTTAGGCAAATTTTTTAACCTAAAAACAGAACCAGGCCAGTTTCTTCTTGCTTTATATCTTTATGCTAAGCTAAACTACACATTTCTTAAGCTAACCATTACAAGACAAGGGACCAATCACATGCGCAGGTTGAGGTCAAGGCTGTAGCACAAGGCTACGGCCCAGAGCTAAAAGAGCCAGCAATGCTGCACCAGGTGTCCAGGGTCCTTTCTGGCGCTCAATGAATGTGCGCCGTCGATAGTTGAATTGTGCCTTTAAATATACAGCATTTATATTTGGTAGAGTTCAAACTTTCACAATGTCAATGGTTGTTTTATAACCATACATCTGTAGTTTAGTGTGGCTTTGTCAATGAAAACACAACATAATGTGAATATAGAGATTAAATCAGCCTAGAAATAGAGACATATTCTTTTTATGTCAACACAAAAGTCTGGTTGTGGCAAACAAGTCTCTGTGAACTGACACGTTCTTCTCCGATTCACCACTCATATGTCAATACTGTACACGTGCAGTTCTGTGCAAGGCATCTCTTTCTCCCATGTCACACACACACACACACACACACACACACACACACACACACACACACACACACACACACACACACACACACACACACACACAAGCTTTGCATTTGAGGGAATGCGGAGCACACTATCACCCAGTTGGAATGACACCTTTAAGATTGTAAACTGTATAGAGGATATGAGTTATATGAGCTACAGACCAAACGCCCTATCTGTGGGAATTAAGAATGGAAAAACTAACTGCTGGGAAACTAAGTGAGTGTGACACCTGGAGAGATGGAAAAGGCTGAGAGAGGAGAAGAGGGACACTGTAGACAAAAGTTACAGGACAGTGTTTCCCGGCTGGATCAGACTTATCAGTGTGAATTTAGGCTAGGCTGTAACACTGATTTTACACTATTTGCTTTGATTGTTAAGTTAACTTGAGGGGAAAATAGAAGTACAAAAGGTATTCAGCCACTTTTACTCTCAGTCAAATGAAAGAGATTTCTGAGAAAAGGTTTGTCCTTGTTCAACAAGAATAAATGCTGTCATGTCCTGCTAAGTCTCAGGTTGATAATGCACTGGGGGCAAATATATCATACCTAGACATCATTTGTCCTGCCTGTCTGTCTCTTTAACATAATTGGATACACTAACAACATGCCTGGCCAGTATATTCTATCATGTATCTGGCTTGTTGGGTTTCATCTCAGTTAAGCTTCACTTTGTCTCCACTGCTGGACAATAGGTGGAATCTATGAGAACAAATACCTTGGGAAGAGAGCTGTAATGAAACAGAAGACTGCTGTTTAAAGAAATTATGTACTAGGTCACACTCTTGTCTTTCTGCATGTGAGAGACACTAAGATATATGGCAGACAATGGGAACAATGAGAGTGCAATCTATGGTCACAGTATAAAAGAGGCCTGAGAGTTCTCAAGCTGTACGGTATTCCACAGTATGAGATGAGTGTATGAGTGTGAGTGCCAGTGTGTGGATGCTTGGACTGTTTTCTCACTTGACTCTTGATAAGGTGAGAAATCTTTGTATCAAATTGATTTTACTTTGATTGTGTAATGTTGTGGATTAAGGAGTTTTATCAATTTGAATTAATCATTTCAGTTCAAAGGTTGTGAGTTCAAGAATAATTACTGGACACATTTTGGTGTGCGGTAAGATGCACTGATTTGTCCTGCTGGGATCCCACAGAAGAATCCCCTTGAATGTGCAGGTGTGAACACATTTATGCTACCTGACCCTTTGGTTATTGTACTGTATAATACTATATTCAAAACAAAGCCAGTTTATTGTTTGTTTGTTTCCTTTTGGTAGCTGCTAAAATGAACCTGGCTCCATCCTGTCACCTCTCATTGCTTCTTCTGCTTGTTGCCAACCTATCAGGTGAGACATCTGACAATACGTTTACAGTATATACTGTCTTCTGAACTTTGAAACCTGTTGTCACACAGGGCTGACTTCATGTAACTCTAGCTGACTAAAATTAAAAGCTATGAGCTTATCTTATGTTAATGTTTATGCTAAATGTCTTTTTTAGCCAAAGGTTTTATTGTTATAGTAATTATTGTTATTGTTATTATTGTTATTTTTATATTGTTTTTCTCTCTGCACTGTATTTTATACCTTTTTGTAAGCTGCTGAAAACTGCTGCTGGAAATTTCAATTTCTTAGAGTCATTCCAAAAAGATCAATAAAGAGAAGTCTAAGTCTAAGTCTACAACAGAACATCCATGTCTCTGTGTGTCTAATCCTCCTCGGCTCTTAGTTGCGTACGAGGAAAGAATCATCGGGGGTGCAGAGGTACAGCCCTACTCCATCAAGCACCAAGCCTCCTCCAGTTCATGAACTACCACTTCTGTGGAGGCACCCTCATCCACCCGCAGTGGGTGGTGTCTGCTGCCCACTGCTGGAGACCGTAAGTTACTGCAGTTTTACACATTTACGCACTCACGGGGCTAGATTTCCTTAACGTCTATCGAAGCATGGTTGGATTACCGACTGGGTGTACCGGGCCCAAAGGTTCAGATGGCCCCTAAGCCAGAGCCTCTGTGTGAAGTTGCTGTTATTAATTTAGCATGTCAATAACAGAGCCCCATAAGTTCTGAAAACTGAATAAATAGCCTAAACAATCACTTTGAAGACAAT
>JABXJD010003495.1:15000-20578 GCA_013375575.1 Percina caprodes
ACCCATTCAAAATGTGGGGAGATTCACAAGGAGTGGACAGCTGCTGGAGTCAGTGCTTCAAGATCCACCACCAAGAGAGCTTGAAAGACATGGGTTTCAACTGCCGCATACCTCGTGTCAAGCCACTGTTGACCAAGAAACAGCGCGAAAAGCGCTCTCACCTGGTGAGTCCAAAGTCATGTTTTCTGACGAAAGCAAATTTTATTTCCTTTGGAAATCGAGGTCCCAGAGTCTGGAGGAAGACAGGAGAGGCACAGGATCCACGTTGCCTGAAGTCTAGTGTAAAGTTTCCACCATCAGTGATGGTTTGGGGTGCCATGTCATCTGCTGGTGTCGGTCCACTCTGTTTCCTGAGATCCAGGGTCAACGCAGCCGTCTACCAGCAAGTTTTAGAGCACTTCATGCTTCCTGCTGCTGACCTGCTCTATGGAGATGGAGATTTCAGGTTCCAACAGGACTTGGCGCCTGCACACAGCGCAAAATCTACCCGTGCCTGGTTTTTTGACCATGGTATTTCTGTTCTAAATTGGCCAGCCAACTCCCTGACCTTAGCCCCATAGAAAATCTGTGGGGTATTGTGAAAAGGAAGATGCAGAATGCCAGACCCAAAAAGCAGAAGAGTTGAAGGCCACTATCAGAGCAACCTGGGCTCTCATAACACCTGAGCAGTGCCAGAAACTCATCGACTCCATGCCACGCCGCATTAATGCAGTAATTGAGGCAAAAGGAGCTCCAACCAAGTATTGAGTATTGTACATGCTCATATTTTTCATTTTCATACTTTTCAGTTGGCCAACATTTCTAAAAACTCCCTTTTTTGTATTAGCCTTAAGTAATATTCTAATTTTGTGACACACGGAATTTTGGATTTTCATTTGTTGCCACTTCAAATCATCAAAATTAAATGAAATAAACATTTGAATGCATCAGTCTGTGTGCAATGAATATAACAAGTTATACCTTTTGAATGCAATTACTGAAATAAATCAAGTTTTTCAAAATATTCTAATTTACTGGCTTTTACGTGTATATATATATATAGAGCTGGGCGATATGGAGAAAATCAGATATCACAATATTCTTGTCCTAATACCTCGATGACAATATTGTGGCGATATTATAGGGTTGACAAATGGTGATTTAACAAAAAATTTTCACAATGAGATTCAAGATAAATTATCTTCAGTAATGTAGATATTATCACTAAGTGGGTGAAGGTAAAAACAATAGAAGAGCTAGAATAGTCTGGTAACCTGGAAAGACAACATATTTACAATATTAAGATATCCAAATCAAAGACGATATCTAGTCTCATATCACAATATCAATATAATATCGATATATTGCTATATATGCTGATATACTGTACTGTGTATATTTAAATACATACATATAGTGTATATATACTGTATATACTGTATATAAATATTTTTATGTCATGTCTACACAAAATGAATAATGGCAACAACAAAATGGCCTCCCATTGCCTCATGACAGCATGATGGCATCCTAGCCAATGATTGGCTGTGACTGCTCACTCTCCCCTTTCCCTTTGACCTATTCCCATTTAAAGCTGAGCTACAATAGACTCATACACTGTCTTAAAAACCACCTCACAAACCCCAAAAGCAATCATGGACCAAGCCAAGTTCAGCGAGAGTGTGATCCATATTAAGGACCATGGCTCCACACACTTGTCCCAGGAAACAGTCAAAAAGCTGATCCACCAGTCTCATGAGGCAAAGCAGCAATCCTACTGCCCTTACAGCAAATTCAGAGTGGGAGCTGCTCTCCTGACTTTAGATAACTGTGTGTTTACAGGTAAGACATGCGTCGTTATTTTATTATATGAAGAAAGCTAGTTTAGTACTATTATGTATTAATACTAAATTCTGCATTCTTATTGTTTAAGTGTTTTTCCTAAAACTAATCTAATAATGTTATTTGCCATTATCAACACGTTGATTTTGAAATAATGATATGCTGTACATCTAAAAGAAAGAGCCACAGCTCTGTGTAACTTGTTTTTGAGTCTTTTCTTGCCGCCTTGTTGCTGTTTGAGATCATTTGACATATGTGGGAAAAGAAACAGAATTTCATTAAAAGTACAAAGAAATACTATAGATCATTTGCCGGATCTGTTTAATTTTAATGTTAATGATTACCTGACAAAAAACAGTTGAAATGACTAGACTCAGTGAGGAAGGGTTTCATTTTAACATGTCTTCCTACAGCCACTTATTGTTAAATCTTTCCCAGGATGACTCTTTGTCATTCCAATATGCCCATTTCAGAGCAGCCATTTTGACATGCCAGTGGAGGGCAATAGAGTGGGACCATAATTCATTTGATCAATTTCACCTGTGTTTGCAGTGCTTTGGAATGTCAAAATGGCTGCTGTGAAAAAGGCCTATTGGATGAACAAAAATCACATTTCTCTGGATTGACAAATCTTAACTTTACAATGTGCTAAGCTTACCTTTTGTTATTGTGTCACTTGAGTCAAAAGCACTGTATACACATTGAAAAGGATGTTATTGACAACAATAAGGCAAAGACGCAACTCTCCTGTTTATGTTGATGGATAATTAAAAGCGAGTCACGTGTACCTCAGCAGGAATGTTTGGGGGGCCCATAGCTGGCAAACAAACAGCTGTGAGTGCAAAGATCCGTTGAGTTACTATTTGACCAGGAGATTAAGTAAATAGACAGCCCCTTTTGATGACAGAAAGGGCCTCTTCCTGCAACACCAGCTCCCCCCTACCTCTAATATGTCAGTTTAATTTCAGTAAAGCAAATACACAAAAATGTACTCATGACTATACCTGTGTCCCCAACAGGTTGCAATGTGGAGAATGCATGTTACAACCTGGGTGTGTGTGCTGAAAGAAATGCTATCTCAAAGGCAGTTTCTGAAGGATACAGAAGATTCAAGGCAATTGCAATTGCCAGGTAATGTCTTTGTCTTAGTAATAGCTTCTCTGTATTTCCAAAGAGACAAACACATCCGCCTTGTTAGTTATCATTTCTATGTTACCAAACTGTTGAGGTATTAAAAGTTAAAAACAATGTTTAAAACAATGTATTTCTGTGTATGTATGTATGAAGGAGCCAGGTTAGAAAAATCTGAAGAAGTCAACACGGCCCATTTGTCTTTCACCTACCCCCTCTCATTCTCTGTCTCTGCCAGTTGAATTAGAACTGAAAACGATTTAACATTTCACACCAGGAAGTAACTTTCTGTCTGTTACCCCCTGGGATCTTAGACTAGACTGTAATGATGTTAGAATTTCACATTCACATGATGGAACTTTTATTTGTGACCAAAAAGTTTAAAGGCTTGTCCTCCCTCATTGGACAACGAAGATGCGCTCGGCATGTTGCCATGCCAACAACGGACAATGAGAATGGATTTGAATGCACCAGGTGAAAAGGAACTGCCCTCAGGTGCAGGGGATAAATGGGTGTGATTAAGGAATAATCAGGACTGGTCTCATGTGACTCCATCAGGGGGAAGCATGAATCCAGTCCGCTGTCAGCTGCAGTGTTATCATGTTGTGTGTCTTATTGTCTTTGTCTTTTCATCTTCATCATGCTGTTTCATTAAACCTTTTCTTAATTCTCAATTCGACCCGAGCCTCCTTCTGCAGAGATCCAACAAACACAAAGTTAGAAAATTCTCACAAAACCATGACTCACTTAACTTATAACCTCATCAAACTTCCCATCGCTACACACAAATTCATGTCTGTCTTAAGTATAACTTCCTCAGTTTAACACGCAAGGAGAGAAAATGTTGGACCTTGATAGCTGTGTCTCTGTGTATCAGTAACAAATTTCAAGAGACCGAATCAAGATATATTATATAAAGCTCAGGAGCAGCACGACTGATACGTGAAGAAAGTTCGGGAGACTTTGATGGCTTACGCAGAAGCATTTGATTTAGGATTACACAGTACAATCACAGTTTAATCACAATGTAATGCCATCCCAACTCTAAGGATATGTGTGTTTCCAGAGACATTTATCTCTTGCTGAAGCTGTTAAGTTTGGGTTGTGAATGGATATTAATGCCGACTAACATGAACAATGCAAAAATAGATGCTCAACTAATTATTTTTATTGTGCAAATACCTAAAGTTCAGTCTATCTCTGGAGGCTATCTACAGGTGTATGTGTTTGTAAGGTGTGTGGGGCCCTCTAGCCTGTTTTTCACCAACCTTCAAAAGAACGTCCTGAAACACTACATTCCCTTATCATGACACCCTAAACTTCTAGAGACGGACAAAAATCCTACTTGAACACAGGACAGCCAGGTTTAGTAATGAAGTATGGCTGAATAGATCTTTTTGGTCCCTGACATGTGACACCTACGTTTTCCACCAACAACCTAGTGCTTCTGGAAATTCTACCACACTTTGTATGTCCTCTAAATCATCAGGTTAACAATGGAAATACGAGAGAAGAAAATCAACTTGCTGCACCTAAATGAGCAGTAGTTTCTTTTAAAGCTTTAGTGTGTAACTTTTTGATATTAATGAACGTCTGTTACATTCAAGCCATTACCAAATATGTTGCTAGCTAATTAAGAAGTCTATCATATGAGTGTCAGGACATCACGTGCGCTGTATCACGTGGACGACAGTGTTGTTGTCATTACTTAGAATTACTCATGGGGAGACAGAAACTACGCACTATAGCTTTAATGGCTTGTGATAAGGCCTATATAAGCCCTGTGAGAAAACTCTATTAAACAAAGCAGAGAATTAGAAGAAATAAGAAGACTTATAGTAAATAATCACTAGGAGACAGTGGGAAATGTTTTAAAGAACTGGGAAGCAACAGCATGATTAATTATTAAAGCAACACTGTTATACATTGGCATCAGTCCAAAACATCAGAGTCCACAAGGTTTTTAGTTTAACATTAATACAGTTCTATATTTGTCCTCGTATGTTTCTTGCAGTGACATGAATGACCAGTTCATCTCCCCATGTGGTGGCTGCAGGCAGTTCATAAGCGAGGTATCATTTCTGCTGTTAGTTTTCAGTCTGTCTGTAATGATATTCTTATTAAATCTTCGTTGTGACCACACACACAAAAAGGGTTGCTTTGCAAGACAATCTGACTACATTTTCTGTTCATGTAATTTCCTTCAGTTTGGATCAAACTGGGATGTGTACCTGTCTAAGCCTGATGGCTCATTCCTGAAGATGACGGTGGACGAGTTGCTGCCAGTCTCCTTTGGCCCTAAAGAACTGTCCATGAAGAAAATGTTTGACATTCCTAATGAGCAGTGAGCCTGTACTGCAGTACAGAACACACACGTCGCTTCTTTGAACCATCATGACATGTACTGTGTATAACATAATGCTGAAAACCCTATTCATGTTTAGCAGCAGCAGCAGCTTTATGTATGGTAAATGGTTCTTCTTGTGTTATCTGATTCCAATGTCACATATTAAAATGTACTTAATGTATTGTTATTAATATACTCATCAAGCTAATTGCCAGACTATTAGCTGGAAGAAGATGATTGTGCCTTAGTTAGCGATTGATTTACCTACACCCACATACA
>JABXJD010003536.1:0-12500 GCA_013375575.1 Percina caprodes
AGAGGCTGAAGAGGTACAGTATAGCGCTCTACACTTCCTCTTTCTGTTTTACCATGCTGACTCTCAATCTAAAGTTAATTATAATCCAATGTGATGGAATACGCAATAAGTATAATATACTGTAAAATGACACATTAAATGTTTGCATCTGTGTATCTGTGTAATATTCATAAAGTTTTGTTTAGTTTTTCTTCCAAGTTATGTACCTGTACATTAAGATCTATCAATTTTCTGTTCCGCTAAATTTTATTTTCTCTATACTTCCCTACCTAAACTACTGAATTGTTTTTCCATAGGCGTTATGAAAGAAATGTAACTGCTACCTGTGATTATGTCCAGTACAAATGTTACCTTTTGTACAGCACTGACTGAAGGCGTGGATGGTGGGTGTATAAAGTGTCTCCTCATTATGTTGATGTGACGACCCCTCCCACTCTGCCTGCCTGCTAACAAGACTACAGTCATTCAAGCAGCTTTGTAAGGATGCACTGAGGCACAGCGTTTGAGCTAAATGAGCTAAACATCAGCACAATGGCAATGCTAACAAGCTGATGTTTAGCAGGTCATTTAAAAGACAGGGTTGAAAGTATGCTATGATCTTAAGCTACATGTGTTATGTGATATTTTGATACTCAATAATTGTTACAATCAGTTAAGCTTTAAAGAATGACAAACGTAGTGGTTCCAGCTTCTCAGATGTGATGATTTGATGCTTTTCTTTTCTCTTATCACAGTGACAAAATCTGGCTGCAGAGAGACAGACGAACATATAGCCATCACCTAGTTCCTGCTGCAGCAAGCAGAACTGACAAACTGGAAACCTGCTAAGTCTAATTTTGCAGGGACCCGGGAATGTTTTTGGAAACATAAAAAGAAATATTGTAATAAAAATGTAAATGTCTAAACTGAAAAAAAATGACATAAGATAAAATATGTTTAACTTCTAATGACTTACACAGAACATTAAGTACCGTTCTGGAAGCTCAAAATACATATAGATCATAAATCATTCATTATTATTGAGAATTGAATTTAGACCTTGAAAGTCACTCTGTGGGTGATTTACAATGCTCAACAGAAATGTTGAGCTTCACCATGCCTCCAAATAAAAACAATTATAGCTCTCCTTAAAAGCACCTGCTTGGCAGTTTATGTCAGGGTTGCAAAGGGACAAGTGTCACATTAAAATGTCTTCCGTGGAGTTCATTAAAATACCATCTGCTTACCCAAGAAAAATCACAAAGATTCATGACAGAGGAGAATTGCTCTCAGGGAAAAAATGTTAAGATTCAGTAATCTCGCAACAGCGATGCATGATTATGCATGCTGGTAGGCTTTTCAGCTGAGATCCCTGGAAACGCGTTCTCACTGAAGCAGTCAAACTGCAATAAGTGAAGCATCCAAGCAAAGCAAAGCACTGCAACAAGCCAGCATCACACACTAACAAATTCATACATGAAAAACCATAGGAAAGCATAAGAGGATTCAGAGTAGGAGTCAAGGAGAGCAATTGTAATCATGAATACTAACCAGGCTGGGAAAGAACAGAATAGCACATTAAGAGCATGATTCATTACACAAGAAGACATAAACAGCACAATCAAACAGACTGCTTCCAATTTTAATAATAGGCTTATAGAAACATACTGAAATTAGGTTTTTCTATTACAAGCATTTGTGTTGGACATTTCTGATCCTATTTCCTGCATTTACACTTTAGCATGCTTGATTGGCAAATCATTCCGTTGTAATATTTGTGGCCCTTTTATTCCTTTAGCATGTCATCTTGTTTCCAGGAAGTGATGAGATGAAGCAGTGAAGTTTTAATATATGAGCAATATGGTAAATTCGTAAATTGAGTAGGGACCGTGTTCCAAATGAAGCATGATATATTTATACATAAATATTCATTATCATGCATCCTAAGCACAAAATAAACACATTTAAACTAACTAAATATGAGACACAGAGGGTGAATCACCACAGATTTAAGCATCAAAATCTGCATTTATACTTTACTGTACGGTCTCTATGGCATTACATAGCGCTGAATTTATTGAGTACCACCTGAATTAACAATTCTACACTCACTCTCACGTTTACTCTTTACTGTACAATTAAGAACAATTAAGAAAATGCATTGAATAATTAAAGTATATCAAACCAAAATAATAAAGCATGTTTGATGAATTTTAGCAGTTGGACCTAATCTGTGGGAGAACAGTGTGTTTGTATAATGACCACCTGGCGGCGTACTCTTCACAGGGCAACAGAGCAGTGAATCACTGTGTCTGGACCCATGAGACAGTGTAATGATGGGTAAAGGGGCATTTTTGAACACCAGTGGTGAGGTCTGGTGGTCTCTAACAACTGGATTTACATGGTGGAATTACAACCAGATCTGTTTATTTGCATTACTCCAGATTACATGACCAGATTACAAGATTGTGTGGCAGGAGACCACAAACACACAATTACTATCAGAAGGGACAAGCTCCATTAGCTATATGATGGGATTTCATGTATTGTTTCTGGGTATTATGTGTTGAATTACTGTCTTTGTTTTGTGCATCGCTAAAATACACAATAAAACTTCCAGAGATAGATACTATAATAAAACTAAACTCTAAACTAAATAAATCTAAACACATCATATATTGTCATATTTGGTTTTTTTTTATGTTTATGGTTATTTAGGTTTATATATATATATATATATATAATGTTTTAAATTTCAGGTTCCAACTAAAAATCATCTAAAAACAGTAATGTACACAAAGAGAGTCTTCTCTTATAATTCTTTTTCTGTTAACTTATAATTGTATATTACTGCTTCATATTACCTCTTTACTAACCCTTTTCCACCAAATCTTTTAATCTCAGCTGTTACTATTAGATTTTTACATTATTTCTACATTACATCATTAGTTGTTTTGGATTTGGATTTCTACATTTCTTTTTTAAAGACAAAGAATGTGAATCTCATACTGTAGAACAAACACTTTAACACTGAAGTAACTTAATCACTACAAACCCTGCTACATGCACAAAGGTGCATCATATTAGAATGTATAAAAGTTAGAAGCACAGTTTGTTAAGAAAAGGTGTGTGAAGCAGCTCTGGGCCAGATGCCCGCCTGGCCTGACTCCTCAGAGCCATTGCTTCTGGCAGAGAATCTGATGAAGGGATAATCATTTATATTTTCTGCACCACCCCACAAGCTGTTGCGGCAGGGAGCATTTAAATCTTGTCTAAGGTCAACAGGGAACTCAGTGGCTTTGATAACAAGTATCCCATCTTTAATTCCACACTCTTCTCGTCAGAAATTCTGCCTGAAATTCAGCACCATAAAAATGCACACCTAAGGCTGAATGCTAAAATATTGACTAATAGATCAGTTTTATTCTCTCTGAATATGTCATAACAAAATTAAGTGGAAGGTGGGCTCACATATCTGTGTGAAAATCTCTGAAGGAACTTTCAGCGGTTGGCAGAACAAGTCACAGGAGGAAGCAAAGCCGCCTCTGCGCCGACAAGCCAATCCCAGACACTTATCCACATCAGCCAGAAACAAACAACCCCATAACAGAAGGGCTGCAATGAGAACAAACAGTATGTCACTCAAGAGGAGATTGGCAGGAGAGAGGCATTTTATATCACCCAAACTCCTCTGAAATTGAGGTGAACACCTTTGATCAGCAGAAAGATGCGTGTAGTGATCCGGATCAGCTTTGTGACAGTGCTCTGGGTTTCCATAGAAACATGTGTGCCCTGACCAATCTGGGAAGAACACAGAAATGAACGAGTCTGCCTCATGGCATTTGGAATAAATCGCATCTGTCATATCAGGATATATAAATCTACCGTCATTTTATCCCTGCATTCAGGTGTGCTTAATCATCAACTGTGACAGACATTTTTTTTTAAATCTTCTCTGCAGTCAGCTTCAATATGGTCATTTTAATGCATACTCATTACTCATTTTTGTTCCCTTGGTGTTTCTGAGTGGGTACAAATGTGGAAATTGGTGAGACGACTACCAGCTAAAACTGCAGTAGTAAAAAAAAGACCACTTCAGCTCACACTGCAAAACAAGGGCTGTAACAAATCATATAATACACACAAATACATGCAAAGGATTAGCAGTGCACTGATTTCCATACAATAAGGTAAAACACATCTCGAAAGGAGGCATGAGATGAAAACTGAGGTTTCTTTGTTTTCAAACATACTTACCAAACAAAGACAGCCAGACATAAAATGGATCTCATAAATGATAACCTAATTTCAGGATTGGGTTACATTTTTACTGCAATCCCTGGACCACCTTTGTCCTCTTTGTCCCTGATGATGTATCTTTCTCTGTTTCTCTTCTCCGTCTCTCTGTGTGTCAAATAGTTTAAATATAGTTTATTCATTATGCACCCGATTTGAACTGATCCATTTTCTCACTAACAAGTGCAAGACAACCCAAATCTCACTGGATCATTTATCTAGCCTGCAAATCTATTTTACTCTGGGCTCAGGCTGATATTGCTCCTTTTATTCTTCTGTGGTCAATAATGAATTAAGGTAGATCTGCCAACTTTGAAACTGAAATGAAAATAAACTGGCAACTATGATTTCTGGCTCATATGTAACTCTTCAGTTTCCTTTCTTTACGTTGCTGAGCTTTCTTTTGAACCCACTATCTCTATGTAAAGATTATGCCTCTCAGACTGTAAGGAAGCAAAGGAGAAGAAGATAACCTGTCAGTTGAAATGTGCATTGTATTGCAGAGTATACAGTGTTAATAGAAATAAACAAGGTAGGGTTTCACTTGACTTAAACTCTGGAAATGGAAGTCAACAATGGTTATTAAAGTTTATTTCGATTTTAACAAGACTTCTACAGCCTTCCTAGTGAGGCGTTAACTAAATGCTAACGCCAGCATGCTAACATGTTCAAAATGACAACATTAGCATGCTAATATGTAGTAGGTATAATGTTTACTATGTTCACCATCTTAGTTTAGCATGATAACATGATATGACGCCGCCACTCAGCATTGCTACCAATTTGCCCCAGTGGCCAATCACAGTAGGCTACTGGTATAACAATCATTTTCCCCATAGATCGTTATCAAATAGATGTGGGAAACCGAAAGGACACCGTGAACAATTATTAGTATTATTACAATTCAGTCAATTATAACTGTTTATATTATGATTTTAAACCATGAAGGTTTTATATTTGTAAAACTTTTCCAGAGCCTAGAAGCACGGGACAAAGGCGAGTGAGGGCCAAAAGATAGTAGAAGTATTTGCAGTACTCTGCACAATGCGGGCGAAATCCATGAAGTGGAAACGTTTTCAGTTCATGCACTTTGTGGACAATTTTCATTCAAGTGAATGGCCGTCATTCTGGAGTCCAATATCTAGTTCTGTTTAATAAATCTATTAGGGTCACCAAGGTTGGGGACCATGAATTTCTACACCAAATATTCAATACATCCATCTAGTAGATGACCTGATAATGGCACCAGATGAAAAGTAATCACCAAAGATATAAATTATTTGTCCTCTAGGTGTAGTGGATATCTGACCAAATGTCAATCCATCCAATAGTTGTTGAGATGATTCACTAAGTCAAAGTCTCTTCTCACCCTGAGAGAATGGATCAGATACAGTGGTGTGAAAAAGTGTTTGCCCCCTTCCTCATTTCCTGTTCCTTTGCATGTTTGTCACACTTAAGTGTTTCGGAACATCAAACCAATTTAAACAATAGTCAAGGACAACACAAGTAAAAAAAATCCAAAACCATCATGGCCCTGTGTGAAAAAGTGATTGCCCCCTAAACCTAATAACTGGTTGGGCCACCCTTAGCAGCAACAACTGCAACCAAGCGTTTGCGATAATGTGCAATGAGGCTTTTACAGCGTCAGGAATTTTGCCCACTCATCTTTGCAGAATTGTCCTAATTCAGTTACATTAGAGGGTTTTCGAGCATGAACGGCCTTTTTAAGGTCATACCACAACATCTCAGTAGGATTCAGGTCAGGACTTTGGCTAGGCCACTCCAAAGTCTTCATTTTATTTTTCTTCAGCCATTCGGTGGTGGACTTGCTGGTGTGTTTAGGATCATTGTCCTGCTGCAGAACCCAAGTTTGTTTCAGCTTGAGTACGAACATATGGTCGGACATTCTCCTTCAGGATCTCTTGGTAGACAGCAGAATTCATAGTTCCTTTTATCACGACAAGTCTTCCAGGTCCTGAAGCAGCAAAACAGCCCCAGACCATCACACTACCACCACCATATTTTACTGTTGGTATAATGTTCTTTTTATGAAATGCAGTGTTCCTTCTACGAGATATACTTGGACACACACCTTCCAAAGAGTTCCACTTTTGTCTCATCGGTCCACAGAATGTTGTCCCAAAAGTCTTGGGGATCATCAAGATGTGTTGTGGAGAACTTGAGACGAGCTTTGATGTTCTTTTTGCTCAGCAGTGGTTTTCTCCTTGGAACTCTGCCATGCAGGCCATTCTTTGCCCTGATGGTGGAGGCATGAACGCTGACCTTAACTGAGGCAAGTGAGGCCTGCAGTTCTTTGGACGTTGTTGTGGGGTCTTTTGTGACCTCTTGGATGAGTCGTCGCTGCGCTCATGGGGTAATTTTGGGCGGCCGGCCACTCCTGGGAAGGTTCACCACTGTTCCATGTCTTCGCCATTTGTGGATAATGGCTCTCACTGTGGTTCGCTGGATTCCCAAAGCTTTGAAATGGCTTTATAACCCTTTCCAGACTGATAGATCTCAATTTTTCTTTCTCAATTGTTCCTGAATTTCTTTGGGTCTCGGCATGATGTGTAGCTTTTAAGGTTCTTCTGGTGGACCTTACTGTGTCAAGCAGCTCCTATTTAAGTGATGCCTTGATTGTGAACAGGTGTGGCAATAATCAGGCCTGGGTGTGGCTAGAGAAATTGAACTCAGGTGTGGACAACCACAGTTATAGTTTTAACAAGGGGGGCAATCACTTTTTCACACAGGGCCATGATGGTTTGGATTTTTTCACCTTTAATAATAAACACCTTCATTTACAAATTGCATTTTGTGTTGTGTTGTCCTTGACTATTGTTTAAATTGGTTTGATGTTCGAAAACTTAAGTGTGACAAACATGCAAAGGAACAGGAAATGAGGAAGGCAAACACTTTTCACACCACTGTATCTGCATTTTTAGAGAATTAAGGTGAGAAACATCTCCTTTGTCACACCATCATCAGGCTGCCATTGTAGCCCAGCTAACTTGTCAACCAAAGTAGCTAATGCAGTGCAACGTTCCACTTCATCATTTCACAACTTCCACCCCCTCTGAAATGCATTTGATTATTCACATCAGCACAGCAACAGGGACATAAATAATTCATCTGTGCAAATGACAAATGAGGCAATCAATTCTGGGACGGCATTCAAATAGAAACTATTCAAATCCTCGAAATTAATTTTCTGCCTTTTAGTGGCCGTGGACTTAAAATTTAAATGCTGAATTCATCAGATGATGTTTTTACTCTGAACCATTGGTTTTAACTGAACCATTTGGGGTCGGATTTTTTTTTTCTTTCAAGAGATACACATAATACAGAAAAAACAAGGTTTCTTGACTGACAATAAGCCTTGGAGGGTTCTCTCAGACTAGCAGTTAAAGTCTCACCACACCATTGGCAACACTAAATACTGAACATCAGAGCTTGAACCGCAGAGAATAGCAAGCACTTTGGAATGGGAGACCAGACGTTAAAAAAAAGAGTACAAGAGAAGGAGGGCTAGACTACTTTCATATTTACATCTGACCGAATCACTCTCCATGAATACAAAACCCTTGGATTAGCCAAGCCCCTTTATATGGGATAAGATCACACTTGACTTTGACCTCTGAGACTCGGAGAACAAAGAAATCTGATGCATAATATGGCCACAATTATTTTGTCTTTCTGTTGTAGCCTGAGTGATGATAAGGAATCTCAAAGCTCAATCGTGCTGCTCAGATAAGGTGAATTAACTACAAAGTGTTGTAGTCTTGAATCTGAATCCAATATCAAATACAGTTCATACTAAATATGAAACCTTTCAAACCATTTATCTCTAATTAGGTTTAGCTTTCAACATTTACAAGAAACTAGAGTTATTTTAAGTTGGATGCCCGGATCTGTCAGTTGGTAGAGCAGGCGTTCATATATAGAGTTTACTCCTCGGCCTTGAGCCCAGGTTCGACTCTGACCTGCGGCCTTTTGCTGCATGTCATTCCCCCCCCCCCCCCTCTTTCATGTCTTCAGCTGTCCGGTCAATAAAGGCCTAAAATGCCAAAAAAATAATCTTTCAAAAAAAGAGTTACTTTAAGTTGACCTCATCATTGGTGTCATTTACACTTGGGACGCTGGGACATGCTTTTGGCCCCATCACTTTTTAAAAGCAATTATTTTAATAATGTTCTGAAAAATAAAACACAAAAGCACAGGTATGTGAAAGATGCATTGAATGTGCAGAAAGTTTGGAAAATTATCAAAAATGTAAACCTAAAGACACAGAAGAGGAAGAGTGAATCATGCCTACATGTGTGTTGATTCAGCAGAGATAACATTTAATGAAAAGAGTTGATTTACATGAGAATTGATTTATAAAGTAATACAGAATGCCTGAGAGGCTACTGCATCATATTTCATTATATTTTACGCAACCATAACATAGAGCAAGCCCTAACCAAGTAGCTACAATTACAATATAAAAACTGTGTCCCAAACTCATGGTCTCTGGGTTTTATAGCATCTTTCATTTAGGATCTGGTCTCGTGTTAAAGTCTGTTGCCCCCTTGCATGCTGTTTCTATCTTTTACAAACAGTGTTTCTCACATCGGAGGACCAAGAGAGTCCCAGTTGGGACACAGTATCTCTCTTTTAGGCTTGGCTGTAGCCCCAGAGTAAACAAACATATCGTCGTAGCAACTGTCAGTCACATGTCAGCATCCCCTGCTCATTCGTTTCGTCCTGACAGTTCAGAGCAACAAGCCCCCAGCTGATGGTTGCCTCCATCATGCACTGCTTGAAAAGAAACTTCAGAACATGTAAAGGTTGTGGGTGTACCGTCTGACACAAACAAGGCCAGCAAGCAGAGAAATCTTTCATGCCGACGTGTCTGAGCGCTTCACTTAACATTGAACTACAGGCAAACTTTTTCTCCAAGTACAACTTCTTGGGGAGATAATCGGCACTCCATCCGTGGCTGAGGTTCCCACTTATCCATCACCTCCCAATGCTATGTTCCTGACTAACAGAAACAAACTGACTGCTGGGCTAACAATCTTTCACTCCAGCTTACATACTACTGAGCTGAGGTGAAAGCAATGGTTTTGCTGAATTACCTTCCCTTTAATCAATGACACCACGTCAGAGAAAATATCTCCAGGAGAATGCGTGGGGGGCTCCGTATCCATCATGCACCTCAGCAATGGTGCTAATGGATGACCCACATGCATCACTATGTCAAGATTAATTTGACATTCATCAAACTGTTGAAGGGATATAAATAAAAGGACAAAAGGAAGCAAACTATAAGGATGAAACCATCAGAATCAGAGAAGAGAGGAAAAGATTTATAATTTTTATTACTTTTTTTTAAAGCAAAACATGTGGAAGCACACATAATTTGCTTTACCCTTAAGACTAAAAGTGATTTGTATCTCTGTCAGTAACGCATTTCCCTTCCCCGGATATGAGGATTAAAGGGGAAAAAAGTTGAATCATCAGTTGTCATTAAGATAGCTGAAGATGCCAGTGTTTTCACAGTGTAGGACTAACTGTACTGTGTGCAAATGTTTCCTTTCAGTTCAGGGACGAACAAACTGTGGGTTTAACCTTGAGCAGATGTCACACTGACGTGCCGTGGGAAATGCAGAATGACAGAGTGAAAGGAATAATGGGTCATTGTAAACTACAGTGTTTAGGACTAAAAACTGCAGCATATGTTCTTGATAAATTAGGAGCCATAGATTTTTAGAAATTTAAACCCTAAAGCCCGAAAACATTTGACCAAATTAATTAACATTATGGTTGTTTAATATTTAATGATATATAATATTTAACCCTCATTCATATAGAATTGTACCTAATATTTGAGTTAAAAACAGAAATTATGAATTATTTTGACTAATAGTTAGGATCAGAGGAACTTACAGATGAGATCAGTCAGGGATGAAAGTGATCAACTGTATTTGCAAAGAGCATTGTAAGAATCCAATCCATTTTTGTGGTAATTTGGTTAAAAAAACTCTTACTTCAGAGATAGACATTTTTAACGGTACATTGAGACAGCTAGCTAGACTATCTGTCCAATCTGAGTTTTCTCAGCAACTTTTGAACATACACGTTCCACCAAAACAAGTTCCTTCCCAGGCTATTTTGCAGCAGCTCCGTGCAGAGCTTAGCTCCACCCAAAACAATTGTGATTGGTTTAAAGAAATGCCAATAAACCAGAGCATGTTTTTCTCCCATCCCAGAATGCTATGTGGACTAGCCAGACCCTCCTCCGCAGAGTGTGGATGGTGTGCAAAACAAGACTACAGCAGACCACACTGAGCCAGGCAAAGGTTTTGCTTTTGTAAACCTTCTTGGAAACAACTTGCACTAAAACCTGTATCTTAATCAGAGGGACAAGCAAGCACTGAGTAACCTTTGACTGTGAGAAGACAGAGGCTGTACCTGAGCATCCACGAGTAGGTGTCTCATCAAGTCATGGACTTCTTCAAGGTGTCCCTCTCCCGGCATGAAGGCCTTGTCCTTGAGCCAGACTACAAGGTCTGGTCACCATGAACTGAGCAATCTGGTCGTTCAGGCTGTTGAGAGACTGGACCGCTGCAAAGAGGCAAGGAGAGTTGTAAAACCACATGAAAACGCTACAAGACACAGAAACACAAGCATTTAGGACTATCTGTGTTTTGCTGTACTTCCATGGAGGAAGTTCTAAGTTAGCTTCCTCTCTCTTTCTCCCTCTCTCCCTCTCTCATTTTTGGATCAGACTCATGTGATCTGAGACACTTCCTTCATCCTCCATTGTTCTCTCTTCAGAATAATCTCTTTCGGACAAGAGGGGCATCATTAGGCTAAATCCATTACTAAGACACAGAAACTCAACCCATTGTATAATCTTTATTATTTTATGGAGAGTCCCAGTAATAATTTATATTCTGTTGGGTTTGTTCAGTCATAGGCAATGTGGGGCTCAGAAATGTCTTAGTTTTTGAGATTGCCCAGAGTTTGCTCAAAGGGCAGTATGGGTGAAATATAGAAATGTCTGATCAATACTTAAACGTTTTCACTGAAGTAAGCCTCAAAACAAGCCAGCAGATTGATAGCATTTTGTCAGAGCAGCCCAGGAGACGTGGAAAACATTTATAGTAACTAACATGAGTATCACAGCTCGTGCTACAGTTTACAGGTATTTACATAATCTATAATTCGTTGGCTACAGGAATTACTCAACTCAACATGAAGCCAAACACAGATTTTTACTTTCAAGTTTGTGATTGATTAATTGATTGAACATGTAAACTTACTAAGAGCATGAATTCATAGAATAAGTGTGACAAATAGTAGCTGCATGCATTTACATGATAAAACACAACATTGCCACCAAAAAAAAGAGCTATTTAAATGGACAAAGATATTAATTAAAACACTCACTTTCAGCTGGTGGTAATGTATAAATGATTGAGTCAAACTGTAAGACACTTATTAGTATGCAAAAACATGGCAGGTTGAACTTTGAAGATATGTATATAAAATACGCATGAGAGATGTAGAATATTTCCATTAGATGGAGCGGTGCAGTCATGAAAAACTTGAATATGAATATTTCACTCAGTGTAAACATTATACAGCTTGTGGGCTAAAATGATTTTTCCAACGTTATAACTACTGAAGGGAAACAAGAGGCTGAATTGTATGTTAAGGTTGTTTCTAATTGTTTAGCTTATGCAATGAAAGAAAGAGAGACAGATGAGGTCTTCCTCAACTGTTGTTGTTTTTGTGGTTCTATTCTACATGAATTTGCGAGATCTTGTGGGTCCTTGAGACTTCAGCTGTCAGTCATGGCAAAGCTGTTATGCAACAAATCTGGACCTGGTGGTATTGTCACTCCTCGATGTAAATCTATAAACAGTTAATGAAATGGACCAACAGATCCCATTGTTCTGGACGGAGACCAGTGAAGGAAAATAGAAGCACTTTTCCTGTGAGTGCTGAGCGTTACTGCGCAGCCTCCAACTGAGCTTGACAACGTAGATGTGACGTGGGCAACCTTTCTGAAAGTTGTAAGTCTTCTGGTAGCTGTGCCAAGAGAAATCTCAATCATTCCCAATCAGCAGAGATGGAGAGCGTAGGTATATTTTAGGAGATAACATAGACACAGGCTAATTACTGCTAACTAACATGCTAGTTAACATTAGTAATTAAACTTAAACAGCTAATGGAAG
>JABXJD010002814.1:0-43580 GCA_013375575.1 Percina caprodes
AATTAATGCACTGAATCAATTACAAATTAGTCCATTTGGAGAATTCCTCACAGGAGTCGACTCATTACAAGTGCTCTGATGGAGTCACGAGTTCTTCTCATGGGAAGGAGTGTCACTCTACTTTTCTCCTTTTTTTATTTATCTTCATCTCTTTTCTCAAGGTAGGATACGGAAGACAAATGGAGGATGTAATTGATGCGACCTGTTACTTGGCATTACAATGCAAATTAAATTTTCAGCTATACAACATTGAATTCTTGGTATTGTCCAACTAGAGAAGATTTTAGCTAATTAAGGCACCTTTAGAAAGGGAAGCTAATGAGTAACATTGATTTGACAGGCTGCTACAACCATGTAGACTTTGGACTATAGGCTTATACTGTAGGTAACTGTCAAATGTAGCATTAAAAGCTGTAATAAAGGTATTGGCTATAACTTATCTTTTTATTTTTCAAACAATATTTACATTTTTATGTTTTTTAAAACCCCAAAATATTTGTTTTCTTCAATTGTAGGTGTTAAGAATATTCCTGATAGTTGCTTTGGCTAAAGAACCACAGATGATCATTGGGCGCTGCACTGTTGCTGTCCACTGCGCCTGAATAGTTATGGATGAACTGCAGTGGAATTACAAATTACAGGAATTAATAAAGTATTGATCAAACCAGTATTGAACTGAGATGGTAATGTGAAGAATATGACCCTCTCTTCTCTCTGTATTAATAGCTCTCATAGCATAATGTGAACACTACCCTATTCATTTTCATGCCAAAGGTGAAAGTCAGTCTTAATGACAGAGGGCTTTTTTAGCTCAATTCAGAAACTGTCACACAGGTGAAATGAGAGAGAGCTGCCATTATAAGAGACAGGGAGGAAAGGTATGGAGGAGGCTGAGTATGTGTTTTATATCCCCCTGCCCATAAGCCCTTGAAAGGCAAGGAGCATTTAGAGTAAACAGAATACAATTTAAAAAAATACTAGATTTATTCCCAGTGCAGCACATAAAGAACAGTACTATGTGTTTAGCTATAAACTATAGTTTTGACTATACTTGTTCAACCCAAATCACTTGACTCTAATTAAAAACCTTTCTTTCAAGGAACGCAAAGTAATCCTGTAATTTTAATAGAGAAATGTAAGAGCAATAAAGGCTGCGCCAGACTCATGTGCCACTTTATGGAGCAACCCTTATACATCAGTGTAGATGACTGATGGGTCTCAGCTAAGAAAAAGCCAAATGTAGGTTTTTGAAAAATAGTTAATCCTGTGAACACTTACAGTAGAGTCACATTTTGATTTATACAGTGAAACTAAAATCAATCAAGTCCAGAATAAGAGGCTTGTGCTGAGTTAAATTTAAAGGCCAACAATTAAATAGGTTTGAGAAATTGACTAAAGGCAACATCATACTAAGTTAAGGTATTGCTGATCTCATTCACAACACAGTTTCCACTTGCATTTCATTCAAAAGGTAATTTGACTCATTCTGACATTTGATTGATGCTTTCTGAGATGATTTTTCCAGCTGGGTTCTTGAATTGTTTCTCAGGTTATAAGTCACAGTTGCTCTAAAGCACTTTTGCTGACCTCAAGAAAACTGAAACTCTACAGTAGATTTTACGCATGTTATCCCAATTTCCAGTAACACTACCTTAAGCATTAGATCAAAGCTGGCTGTCAGCTCTGTCAAATTGTCAACAGGATGAGGGGAAAAAAAGAATAAAAATCAAGACGTGCTCAAAGACAACCCAATAGAATCGTAACCCATACATTGGTCTTGTTGTTGATAACAGAGAGTCCAAACCTTTTAGCAGGCTGATGAGTATGAGAGTCTCTGTCTATGCCATTTATTGGAGTGTAAGTCCCAGAGACATGTGACTTTTAAAGAAAAAGCACATTGACACTCTTTGCATGACATTTTGGCTTTAATCCTAACCACTGATATTTAGAGTAGTGGTGTTGTGTCTGTCCAATGTCTCACGTCAGCTTAACTGCAGTGGACTGATGATCATTTTACCACAAGCAAAAGGAAGTCAGAGTTGGGGCATTGAAAAAGGCCCGGATAATGCTGGACTCCGTGGCCTGCCCTGTGTCGTAATAAGGGTAGTTTGGCTCAGAGAAGTGGTGGTCATGTGGGGGATGTTGGACGCAAGCTAGTTATTATGCCTTGTAAACATTACACTGTCCTTTTTTTAGCTATATTTCAGGAGTTGATCTGAACATTAAGATCTTTTTCCTTTTAACATGATAGCAACATTAGCTGAAATTCTTAAGTTGTGTTATTCTGCCCTGATAAAGAAAAAAGAGTCAGTATGAGTTGTATTAGTTTTAGAGGCATGCTTTTGCTTTGTGCTTTTCGTGATATGATCTCAGTAATTGCCTGATGTTGTTACACGTAAAGTGAATACTGTTAAACACTTGATGAAAGTAACAAAATCCCCATCTCACTATTATGATAATTTATAACTACAGTATGATTAAAGGTACAATATGTAACATTTCTGCATTAAAACGTCTAAAAATGACATCCGTGAACAGATTTAATATTTAATCGTCAGTTGTGTTAAACTATGAAAAAACTACCATTAATGCCACTTCACAACCTCATCAAAAGTCAATGTTTCCATCCATTGTTTTGATTGAGAGACCCCTAGCGGCAGAAAAGTAGAACATATTAAGAAGACATATTCCACGTTTAAATACTTAAATCAGTACTTGGAATTTGCAAGTTCCATGATGATGATGATACTTTTATCTTTAATCCATTTTCATTTGAAGAACACACGTTTGCTCATTCACTACAGTGCATTGGTGTACACTTCAATAGAGACAGAGGGAAAGAAAGGCTTTCAGTGTTTAACCAATACACTGAAAAAAGAGGTGAAAACAATAGACAGCAAGGAAGAGAGAGACAAGATACATGCATTTTCTTAATTACTGTGTTAATAAATCAATAGAAGTTGTGCATTGCTTCATTGTCTGAGCTGGGACAAAGAGAGAGAAATTAGGCGAGCTGGGAGGCTCGTGAAAAAACACCCTTATTCAGCCTCTGACCCACCCACCCACTGATCGCCCACCACCACCTATTCTCCATATCTTTATAATCACACTTCTTACACTTCTTAAGGGGAATCAGAGGTTTTGCAGAATATCCTACCGCACTCCTTTTTAAGTTCCTGCTCATCAGAAACATTAGCTGACCATATATATACATTTTTAACAATATCACATTGCAATTTTTACTATAGATCCATACTTGAGCTGGGCAATATGGAGAAAATCAAATATCACAATATTTTTGACCAAATACCTCAATGTTGATATTGCGGCGACATTTCAGGGTTGACTATTGGTGATTTCACAAAATACTATGGATTTTCCTCCACCTCCTGTAAATAGGACTTTGCACAAATGAAACTATAAGCTTTCTAAGCTTTCTACTTCTATTGGAGTGAATATGAATGACCCAAATACTTATTACTGTTATTCATACGTTAGTCTCCCTCCTTCACATTAGTACAGGGGTGGCAGTAGCTCAGTTCGTAGGGAGTTGGGTTGGTGGACTGGTAGCTGGAGAGGTGCCAGTTCACCTCCTGGGCACTGCCAAGGTGCTCTTGAGCAAGGCACTGAACCCCCAACTGCTCAGGGCACCTTTCCATGGGCAGCCCCCCCCCTCTGACATCTCTCCATTAGTGCATGTATAGGTACTGAGCATGTGTGTGTAATTCAGGCCTGTGTGTAATATGTGTAATAACAACAGAGTGTAAATTGAAATTTCCCCTTGTGGGATTAATAAAGTATAATTATTATTTATTTAGGTGTTTCTGTTTTTAAGTCCACCTCTGTCCGCACACATGATCCTCTCCCTATTCAGCCATCATGGTGTTTTCTCTCAATGATGCTTGCACCTTACAGGGCTTTCCTGTCATAATGCTTGACAAGTAGAATGTCAAAACCAATGACACTCAAGCATCAACGGAACACTAAACATTGCCTTGGCGTACATGACATGCACACAGTGAACAGGGACTTCTCAAAGTCATCCATTCTTGCCAATCTTATTAGTGACAGCCACTCTAAATATCAAATAAAAGCCACACCAAACCTCACTTTGATTTACGTAACAAATGTCAGATAATTCCTGTTCTTGTTTTTTCTCCTGTTTTAGTCATTTTACATATTATTATACTATACAGTATGTTACTTGGTGCCGAATGCAAATTTTAATTATTGTAACTGGATTTGCCTTTTTTGTCTTACTATATAGGGAATTGTAATTGTATTTGCCTCATTGAAATCCTCAGTGAAATCATTGAGCAAAACAGCATTTCTAGAAAGCAGCTGGCATGACCCCCAGTAGTGGCAAAGGAAGGACATGGAATGCCAACAGAGCACTTTCAAATGTTTTCATGTCACTTGTTCTGTTAACAGGCAACAACAAAAAAGGTATAATCTCACATGAGGATTCCTTTGTACAGCCACAGAAATGCACACACACAGATTTGTTTCATGAGAGCACAAGATGTGTGATGTAAGAAACAGAAGGGATGGTTTCTCTTCATCTTCTAAGAAGAGTCATCATAGTAATCACGTCCAAGCAATAAAAGACATATGGATGATACATGCAGGCACACACACACACACACACACACACACACACACACACACACACACACATACAGGCATTTGTGGTTTAAGAGACCGATTTTGCATATTCTTGCATGGCAGTGGTTTATGAGACCACACCTAACGCAACATCTGGTAAACTTAAAAGATATATCAAAAATTTTAATTTTATCTGCAGAACACAAATCTGACTTCAAAATCATAATTTTTCTTTTAGAAAACTATGTGACATATCACAGGCTTACGGGGTCACACAAATGGTGGTTTGGGAAACCGACAATGTTTATGAGGTCTGTTTACATATTTCACACACACACAAGCCAGGTAATGGTATAAGAGGACTGACCAACATTACAAGGTCTGTTTACATATTTCACACACACACAAGCCAGGTAATGGTATAAGAGGACTGACCAACATTACAAGGTCTACAATAATGCAATAGTATATGTAATTTCTTAAAAACCCTTTTGAAGACCCACTCCAATCCTCCTTTTTGAGTTATTTTCATTCTCAGTGGTCTTTAAATTGTTATGAAGTTTTTAGCCAAAATAACAAAACTTGTGCCATTCTGAGTTAGATTAATAATCAGATGACAAATTAATTAATGAATGTCAACCATTACTTTTTCAATGTGAGCAGCAAAGGCCAGATATGTGTTTGACTGTTTTCCCCCAAAGGGGTAAAGGTAACTGGAGTCAGAGGTTTGATATTATGTTGGATGGAGGACAAAGGTCCAGACAAGCATCTAAGCAAAGTTTTGTCTATGGACCAGCAGAGTAAATTCTGTATTTTGTAGATGTGTTGGATCTGCCAATATTTGGGCATGACTAAAACTTTTGGCATTATCTGTGTGGTTTCCCCAGAGGACACACACACACTTCAGAATTGAAAGGAGCATCAGAACTTAATGTGTACTGATCATTTAAACATAAACATTTTCAACGCAAGACATCCTGGAATCATGTCTACTCTCTCCACTGATGTATGGGGCTGCATGATTAAAATCTCTAACAGCACGTAAAGTAATAGTAATCGTGCTCCTTTAATGGATTGTTTAGTATTGTTTCTTATTGCTTCTTGAAGCTGATAATGCTTTGATTGGTTGAGGTTATCAACCTGAAACAGAACCTTCTGAATTAACTAAAATTCAGAAAAGAGAGGAAATGAACTGAGTTGCCTGCACGTCATCTGTTTTTTTCTAGGCCTTTCAAGTTTGGCATGTTAAGGAAGAGTAAGAAACTTGACAAACACAAGCTGTTGTATGACACCATAAATAAAGTCTAAAAAGACAACACAAAAATGTGCAAATGCACCAGTTGCGTTGGAGCCTTACTCACCCATAAAAATATAGTTAGAGGTGATCCTATCAGGATTTTTTGGGCCGATAACCAATACTGATCACGGGCTATTTGAAGCCATCAATTTCTTTTGTAGAATTACATATTGATGTAACTATTCTTAAGAACATTAACTTTCACATCTAGGATATTTAAATTTCAATTCATTTATTTCAAAGGGACAATGTGCAACATTGAACATATTGGACAAAAAAAAAAAAAACATGCTGCCCCCTGCCAGATGTTACCGGCAACTTCCCAAAAAACATTAAAAAAAAAACTAGAAAATGCATTTCCTGCAGAAAATGCGTGGGAATGCTGAATAGCTGAATTGCTAAAGCTAACCTGGTTGAATTGTTTAAATCAGTAAGAAGATGTTTAAGTTTTAAGAATAGTTGAAAAAGTAGGAACGGTTTTAATGAAGTTGAATAACACCACTAATGTAAAAAAGATGAGGAAACATTTTTAAAATTTTAAATGCTAATGCTAAACTGGAGAAATAGCTTAAATCAGTAAGAAGATGTGGAAGTAGTGAGAATAGTTGACAAATGCTAAAGCTAACCTGGTTGAATAGCTTAAATCAGTAAGATGAAGGTTAAGTAGTAAAAATAGAGTAAAAAGTAGGAATGGCATTAATTAAGTTGAATAACACCACTAATGCAAAAAATTGGAAAAATTCAACAACAAAAAAATTTGAAATGCTAAAGCAAAACTAGATAAATAGCTTAATTCAAGAAGATGTTGAAGTAGTGAGAATAGTTGAAAAATGCTAGGAAGCCTTTCATCTCTGTGATGCCATCTCTTTAATCTGGCGGCTGTGGCTCAGTGGTAGAGCGGTTGCTTGCCAATTGGAAGGTTCGTGGTTCAATCCCTGGCCCTGCAGTCCCATGTCAAAGTGTCCTTGGGCAAGACGCTGAACCCCGGAGTGTGAATGTGTGTGCATGTTTATCTGATGAGCAGGTGGCACCTTGTACGGCAGCCTCGGCCACAGTGTGTGAATGGTGAATGTATCCTGTATGATGTAAAAGTGCTTTGAGTAGTCGTTAAGACTAGAAAAGCGCTGTATAAATATACAGCACATTTAATCAGTTAACGACCGGAGCACCTGCTGCTACACTGTCACCTTTGGCAAATTGCAGCTATTCAGACACTGAACAAGCTCTCAAACATATGGTCATTGCGATGATGAGATATCAATAAAATACCAGAAGGCCCTTGTGAACGTATTAATATCAAATTCATGTGGATAAACTTAAAAATGTGGGCGTATCAGCGATTTAAAAAAGTGCTTTGCTCTGTTTTGCTCAGAAATGTGGACAATGTTTAACATAGCAGTGAATGGAGAAAGATCCTGAACTCTTGTCCTTTGAAAGCTTGCTGAGCAAAAAGTATAATTCATATGGCATAACAGAATACCCATGTTTTGATGTATAAATTGTCCATGACAAAATTTTTTTGACTCTCTCCACTCTAGTGACATCACTCCACACTCTACTTCACGCAATACACACTCATTATAAATGCAAAAAAAATCCTAAAATGTACACTATACAAAAACTGTAAAATATATCAATCTGAAAAGATAAAGCCCGATAGCTGAATATTTTGTGAACATTTTAAAGTTTGAACCACGTCTGTAGGTGAAAGTATGAAGGAGCTGAAAATTTTGGGAGCAGAAGAAGATTTGAAGGATTTGAAGCTTGCTCTCATTGACTTTGTTAAAATAAAATGTTTAAAAGCTTAATATTTGAAAAAGTATAATCAGCAGAAAAATAGCTGAAGAAGTCCCATCATCTGCTGAAAGAGCTGAAGATTGTAAAAGTTGAACGGTTTAAATAGCTGAAAGTATGCAGAAGATACGGAGAGCCAAAAACGTACGGAATAATAATAAAGAACTGAATAACAATAGTTGGAATGCTGTGGAACAGCATTCCAACAACTATATATATATATATATATATATATATATATATATATATATATATATATATATATATATATATATATATACATATATATATACATATATATATATATATATATATATACATATATATATACATATATATATTATACTTATAATATATATATATATATATATATATATATTATAATTATATATTATAATATATATATATATAATATATATTTATAATATATATTTATAATATATATATATATATATATATATATATATATATATATATATATATATATATATATATATATATTTATAATATAAAATAATTTATATATCATATCTAGGAGCTTCTTCCTAGTTGTTGAGCCTGCTGGAAGACTAAGGGCATATGCAATATCAGAATTCTCTTTTATGTGAGTTTTGAAATGCCGCTATTTTGAAATGAAAATCCTTGCAAATGAAGCAGAAGTTTTGTCCTGCTTTTACAACACTGGTTGAAGGTACTGTGTTGGTGCAAGATTGTCCAGTGTTAGGGGTGTCAGGGAGCACTGTGGAGGAGAGGAATGGTGTGTCGTCTGTAGACGGAGAGACGACTGTTGCGTGGTCTGTAGACGGAGAGACGACTGTTGTGTGGTCTGTAGACGGAGAGACGACTGTTGCGTGGTCTGTAGACGGAGAGACGACTGTTGCGTGGTCTGTAGACGGAGAGACGACTGTTGCGTGGTCTGTAGACGGAGAGACGACTGTTGCGTGGTCTGTAGACGGAGAGACGACTGTTGCGTGGTCTGTAGACGGAGAGACGACTGTTGCGTGGTCTGTAGACGGAGAGACAGACGACTGTTGCGTGGTCTGTAGACGGAGAGACGACTGTTGCGTGGTCTGTAGACGGAGAGACGACTGTTGCGTGGTCTGTAGACGGAGAGACGACTGTTGCGTGGTCTGTAGACGGAGAGACGACTGTTGCGTGGTCTGTAGACGGAGAGACGACTGTTGCGTGGTCTGTAGACGGAGAGACGACTGTTGCGTGGTCTGTAGACGGAGAGACGACTGTTGCGTGGTCTGTAGACGGAGAGACGACTGTTGCGTGGTCTGTAGACGGAGAGACGACTGTTGCGTGGTCTGTAGACGGAGAGACGACTGTTGCGTGGTCTGTAGACGGAGAGACGACTGTTGCGTGGTCTGTAGACGGAGAGACGACTGTTGCGTGGTCTGTAGACGGAGAGACGACTGTTGCGTGGTCTGTAGACGGAGAGACGACTGGTGAGTGGTCTGTAGACGGAGAGACGACTGGTGTGTGGTGGACAGGTTTCTCTACTGTACATGGAGCCATAGGCTGATGGAGGGGAAAAAAGGGAGAACCAGAGGAGAATGAAAGAGAGAGACATGGCAGTTATTTCAATGTAGAACATCTGCTGCTGAAATACTGAATTTGACATTGAGCTGATCCACCAACTCACACACATCAAATATTATCTGAACATATTTGGCTAGAACTTTTACTGAGCAGACTCACAATATTTAAATTTTGCTCAATGATGAAAACCTTGTGAAATTTGATTCTATAACTGCTCATAATTGAACTGCAATTTTTGGAAACGTGCTTGACAAATAATGACAAGTCACTGCGGATGCTGCCATTACATCTTCGGTGTAGTGGACTGCTAGGGTATTTCAGCTTTCTGATGTTTTCAAAGTTCATGCAATTTCAAATGTAATTTGTGTTTTTTTTTAAATCAAAATATAATTATCAGCATCTGTGAGAGTCCACAGTCAAATAATTATTTTGGTGACATCAATTTGAGAATTAATTTAGTTACATTCACTGTTAACACCAAGTCTATTACCCATGACACAGAATACACTATTTGAACTAACCCTTTAAACCTTTTGGAAAAGCAGTTCAATAAATATCTGTTTATGCCAGTTCTTAGTGCTTATGTAGGTGTATGTGGCATGAAAACCTTATGGATACTGCTTCCTTTAAAGGGTTACCAAAATAACTACTTACCAACGTCTTTTGTCTTTGGAGTGAAAGCAGTATGTATGCCAGACAGTGCTGCAAACTGTTAAAACCACAAAATACTAAGGTTAGCATTAATGTTGTAATGTTTCACAATGAACTTACAAAGACATGTACATTTCATCAGTGCTACTGTTGAGGAAAACAGGAGGAATGTTGTGCATTCCACACAGAGACCTGAGAAAGATGGCCAGGCACATCCACTCAACACCATGGATTCCTTGTTGTGATGCTGCACAACAGCTTGTTGAACAGCAGGTAGACAGCATCGCTGGGATTTATTGGTGGTGTGTGGCAGTGCCTGGCCACCTTGCTTTGGTCTTGGGATGAAACTCGCCAAACCCCAGCCTCTACTGTGCTCCTACCGCTACTGCTGTAAACATTGTCAAAATCTCACCCAGTGTTGCTAGTAGACCACTAGTTATTTTTCCTCAGTGCATCGCGCCACATTTCGACAATGTTTACAGCAGTAGCAGCAGAGTATAAACCATCAGATAAGTGTTATTTTAATAAACTCCAGGGGCCTCATGTATAAAAGATTGCGCAGTTTTTATACCAGAAGATGGCGTACGGCCAAAACATGAAAAGTACCTACGCACAAAAATATTCACATACGCCACCGTCCCGCCTTGCCTCCTCCCATAAATTAATATGGATATGACTCTAGATACGCCACCGATTTCATTCTTTGTCCAATCACTACGGGTTATCCCACTGTACACGGAAAAAACGACATCTTGTGACGTTGGAGATGCTGATCGCAGAGGTGGAGGCGAGGAAAGAAAACAGTTTTATTTGGATGTTTGTAATCTCGGAGAAGCAATAAAAGAAAATGCCCAGAGTGGAAAATGGTGACCGGGCAGTGAATGCAAAAACCATGGCAGAAATAAAAATAAAAACGTATAATGTAGATACAGAACCACATGCTTCTCAGTGTCCGTCCAAATTACGCACAATAATCAGTTTGATCTTACTGATGTAATGCCATTTATTTTCTAAGGTGTAGTAGGCTCAGTGAAACTGAGTCCCACGCAAGGGGGACCTGACTCAGAGGAGGAGAGGTTAGTGAGGCCAGCGTCTCCACGGTGACAGTGCGCACGGATCCGCGGTGCCACGCATGGATGAAATAATGAAATAGTAAATAGGACTACAGTAACAGATATGTGCAGAATCAAGACAGTCAAGACGGCCCAGTGTTTGTTGGACCGGGTCCACCTTGTTCACTCACATACACGCCTACAAATCATACACGGGATCAATCAGGGTTTGTTCCTGGGGAGATGGATCCGTGCGTCCCTCCTCATGACCACCATGGATGTTTCAGCAACTAGACTCACAGACGCTACTGCATTTGTCCGTGCCAATCTTTCAGTTGTACAGTAAGATATTTCATCCATGGGAAATACGGTGGATGACTGAAAATATTTCCTAAATGGATTTTTCATTAATTTCCCGTCCTCATGTTTAACATAGGTTATGTGAAAGATGTGTAACATTATCCACATAAATGATCAAACTTTTATGGAATATCAACGTGACGGCCCGCACATTCTCATGTCAAGATAATTTTTTATACATCACAAAGTGTCAGTGAAAACCAGCGTAAGCAAACTTTTCGTTCGCGTTTATACATGAGGCCCCTGGTGTACTTACAAACTTTCCGATGCATCCTTTTATGAGTCAGACCATATTTGTACTACTGTAGAAGTTTGATACCGTTCTGGGCTTCTCCAGAAATGCACTATAACTAGCATTTACAACATCTGCTGCCTTCATCCTGCAATGTGGGCCACCTGTTTTTTTCACAGAGTCAATAGCCTGACTCATTGAACAGCCTAATATCTTTCTTCACTTTTCTGTAAAACAATAACAAGGTACGTGTTTTTTCCTTCATTTTTTGATTTGGAAAAAAATATGCAGTGTTACACTAACAGTGGACTGACAAACCTCTTTGAGCAAGACTGCGGGAGACATGGCTGCTGTGTACAAAAATCTGACCACAATCGACCAAATACTACTAAAACTGAGCTAAAAATAACCTAAAACTGAAAAAGGGAAATTAGTAAGATTCAAGCATATTGTGATTTGGGGGCCTTTATGAATTGGCTTCAATGCAAACACACCTCTTCCTATCAACAAAAAAATGAATAACAGTTAATGAAAACAAGCGTAATAAAAAAGGGAAATTAGATGAAAAATTTAAATTGTAATTAAAAATGACAATCATGAGGAAAAAAGGTAAAATTCATAACATCTGCTAACTCACTCATCACATATCTACATTATTGTACAGATTCACAATATTTACTGTTTTTCCTTGATGAGAAAAGGCATAACCTGATGAAAACATTGTGAAATTTGTTCCTAAAACTGCTTTTGTCATAAGCCAATATTTAAAATCATGCAGAACTGTGATGTGACATACTGTATTTTACTGTATGGCCTTGTATGCTTCACTCTGTCCTTTATAAACCATCACTGGGCCACAAACACACACAAGTCTAATATTCTAAAGTATTGGTTCACACTGTCTCACTGTTGGCTTCATATGCCAAACACTGGTCTCAAACACCATGATCATGCAAACACAGAAAACACCCAAGCCATACTGAATCTTAGTCATATACAGAAGCTGTAAGTTAGCATTGTTTTAGGTCATTTTAAAGCACTTCCTGTGTTTGAATCTACACTAACAGTGGACTGACAAACCTCTTTGAGCAAGACTGCGGGAGACATGGCTGCTGTGTGCAAAAATCTGACCACAATTGACCAAAAACTACTATAACTGACCTAAAAATAACCTAAAACTGAAAAAGGGAAATTAGTAAGATTCAAGCATATTGTGATTTGGGGGCCTTTATGAATTGGCTTCAATGCAAACACACCTCTTCCTATCAACAAAAAAATGAATAACAGTTAATGAAAACAAGCGTAATAAAAAGGGAAATTAGATGAAAAATTTAAATTGTAATTAAAAATGACAATCATGAGGAAAAAAGGTAAAATTCATAACATCTGCTAACTCACTCATCACATATCTCTACATTACTGTACAGATTCACAATATTTACTGTTTTTCCTTGATGAGAAAAGGCATAACCTGATGAAAACATTGTGAAATTTGTTCCTAAAACTGCTTTTGTCATAAGCCAATATTTAAAATCATGCAGAACTGTGATGTGACATACTGTATTTTACTGTATGGCCTTGTATGCTTCACTCTGTCCTTTATAAACCATCACTGGGCCACAAACACACACAAGTCTAATATACTAAAGTATTGGTTCACACTGTCTCACTGTTGGTCTCATATGCCAAACACTGGTCTCAAACACCATGATCATGCAAACACAGAAAACACCCAAGCCATACTGAATCTTAGTCATATACAGAAGCTGTAAGTTAGCATTGTTTCAGGCCATTATAAAGCACTTCCTGTGTTGGAATCTACACTAACAGTGGACTGACAAACCTCTTTGAGCAAGACTGCGGGAGACATGGCTGCTGTGTGCAAAAATCTGACCACAATTGACCAAAAACTGAGCTAAAAATAACCTAAAACTGAAAAAGGGAAATTAATAAGATTCAAGCATATTGTGATTTGGGGGCCTTTATGAATTGGCTTCAATGCAAACACACCTCTTCCTATCAACAAAAAAATGAATAACAGTTAATGAAAACAAGCGTAATAAAAAGGGAAATTAGATGAAAAATTTAAATTGTAATTAAAAATGACAATCATGAGGAAAAAGGTAAAATTCATAACATCTGCTAACTCACTCATCACATATCTCTACATTACTGTACAGATTCACAATATTTACTGTTTTTCCTTGATGAGAAAAGGCATAACCTGATGAAAACATTGTGAAATTTGTTCCTAAAACTGCTTTTGTCATAAGCCAATATTTAAAATCATGCAGAACTGTGATGTGACATACTGTATTTTACTGTATGGCCTTGTATGCTTCACTCTGTCCTTTATAAACCATCACTGGGCCACAAACACACACAAGTCTAATATACTAAAGTATTGGTTCACACTGTCTCACTGTTGGTCTCATATGCCAAACACTGGTCTCAAACACCATGATCATGCAAACACAGAAAACACCCAAGCCATACTGAATCTTAGTCATATACAGAAGCTGTAAGTTAGCATTGTTTCAGGCCATTATAAAGCACTTCCTGTGTTGGAATCTATACTAACAGTGGACTGACAAACCTCTTTGTGCAAGACTGCGGGAGACATGGCTGCTGTGTGCAAAAATCTGACCACAATTGACCAAAAACTACTAAAACTGAGCTAAAAATAACCTAAAACTGAAAGAGGGAAATTAATAAGATTCAAGCATATTGTGATTTGGGGGCCTTTATGAATTGGCTTCAATGCAAACACACCTCTTCCTATCAACAAAAAAATGAATAACAGTTAATGAAAACAAGCGTAATAAAAAAGGGAAATTAGATGAAAAATTTAAATTGTAATTAAAAATGACAATCATGAGGAAAAAGGTAAAATTCATAACATCTGCTAACTCACTCATCACATATCTCTACATTACTGTACAGATTCACAATATTTACTGTTTTTCCTTGATGAGAAAAGGCATAACCTGATGAAAACATTGTGAAATTTGTTCCTAAAACTGCTTTTGTCATAAGCCAATATTTAAAATCATGCAGAACTGTGATGTGACATACTGTATTTTACTGTATGGCCTTGTATGCTTCACTCTGTCCTTTATAAACCATCACTGGGCCACAAACACACACAAGTCTAATATACTAAAGTATTGGTTCACACTGTCTCACTGTTGGTCTCATATGCCAAACACTGGTCTCAAACACCATGATCATGCAAACACAGAAAACACCCAAGCCATACTGAATCTTAGTCATATACAGAAGCTGTAAGTTAGCATTGTTTCAGGCCATTATAAAGCACTTCCTGTGTTGGAATCTATACTAACAGTGGACTGACAAACCTCTTTGTGCAAGACTGCGGAGACATGGCTGCTGTGTGCAAAAATCTGACCACAATTGACCAAAAACTACTAAAACTGAGCTAAAAATAACCTAAAACTGAAAGAGGGAAATTAATAAGATTCAAGCATATTGTGATTTGGGGCCTTTATGAATTGGCTTCAATGCAAACACACCTCTTCCTATCAACAAAAAAATGAATAACAGTTAATGAAAACAAGCGTAATAAAAAAGGGAAATTAGATGAAAAATTTAAATTGTAATTAAAAATGACAATCATGAGGAAAAAAGGTAAAATTCATAACATCTGCTAACTCACTCATCACATATCTCTACATTACTGTACAGATTCACAATATTTACTGTTTTTCCTTGATGAGAAAAGGCATAACCTGATGAAAACATTGTGAAATTTGTTCCTAAAACTGCTTTTGTCATAAGCCAATATTTAAAATCATGCAGAACTGTGATGTGACATACTGTATTTTACTGTATGGCCTTGTATGCTTCACTCTGTCCTTTATAAACCATCACTGGGCCACAAACACACACAAGTCTAATATTCTAAAGTATTGGTTCACACTGTCTCACTGTTGGTCTCATATGCCAAACACTGGTCTCAAACACCATGATCATGCAAACACAGAAAACACCCAAGCCATACTGAATCTTAGTCATATACAGAAGCTGTAAGTTAGCATTGTTTCAGGCCATTATAAAGCACTTCCTGTGTTGGAATCTATACTAACAGTGGACTGACAAACCTCTTTGTGCAAGACTGCGGAGACATGGCTGCTGTGTGCAAAAATCTGACCACAATTGACCAAAAACTACTAAAACTGAGCTAAAAATAACCTAAAACTGAAAGAGGGAAATTAATAAGATTCAAGCATATTGTGATTTGGGGGCCTTTATGAATTGGCTTCAATGCAAACACACCTCTTCCTATCAACAAAAAAATGAATAACAGTTAATGAAAACAAGCGTAATAAAAAGGGAAATTAGATGAAAAATTTAAATTGTAATTAAAAATGACAATCATGAGGAAAAAAGGTAAAATTCATAACATCTGCTAACTCACTCATCACATATCTCTACATTACTGTACAGATTCACAATATTTACTGTTTTTCCTTGATGAGAAAAGGCATAACCTGATGAAAACATTGTGAAATTTGATCCTAAAACTGCTTTTGTCATAAGCCAATATTTAAAATCATGCAGAACTGTGATGTGACATACTGTATTTTACTGTATGGCCTTGTATGCTTCACTCTGTCCTTTATAAACCATCACTGGGCCACAAACACACACAAGTCTCATATTCTAAAGTATTGGTTCACACTGTCTCACTGTTGGCTTCATATGCCAAACACTGGTCTCAAACACCATGATCATGCAAACACAGAAAACACCCAAGCCATACTGAATCTTAGTCATATACAGAAGCTGTAAGTTAGCATTGTTTTAGGTCATTTTAAAGCACTTCCTGTGTTTGAATCTACACTAACAGTGGACTGACAAACCTCTTTGAGCAAGACTGCGGGAGACATGGCTGCTGTGTGCAAAAATCTGACCAAAATTGACCAAAAACTACTAAAAACGACCTAAAACTGAAAAAGGGAAATTAATAAGATTCAAGCTTATTGTGATTTGGGGGGCTTTGAGACACAATCATCGAATCTCAAATCCAGCAATTACAGTAAGCAAGTACACACAGGGTTTAAAGCAAAAACTTACCTTTGATGGGGTTTATGTATTTCCAGACACACAATGCTTTCTCCTTCTGCAGTCTTACGTGATTTTGTGCATCACAAATGGGGTCTAGTATGCCTCGCCTCACTGTAAAATATTATGTCAAGTCAGTCATTACATATACAGCATTATCAAAACTCATTTTAGCTGTGGTATTATGCTAGGCATCGACACAGCTCAAGCTAGACAGCAGATCGTTTGTGACAATTGATTTTATTTACAAACGCAGGTTTCTTTACAACATTGGGTAAAGCCAATGTACACAAACCAGTAAGAGCCATTAAAAAGGAGTTCCACAGTCGGCTTTTATTTGATTATTATTATATTATTATTATTATTATTATTATTGAATGATAATATATTGAAATAAAAGATTATTAACTATAAGTATGTTAATGATGTTGCTGTATTTCCGCCGACCAGTTTGTTTGTGGTTGTTACCATAGTAACATCGTGTCATGGCTCCATTCATTCTGCCTTTTATTGTGGTTGTGCGCGGGCGTGATCGAACCTACTCCGAGTTGATTGACCCAACTCATATCAGCTGTTCTGAAACCAAAACTCAGTTTCCCATCCCAGGGTAAATCAACTCAGACATCAGGGTTTGTTAACCCTCCTTCCTGAAATGGAGCCCAGGTCTAAAATCGGTACAAAACTAGTTTATATGCCCATTAACGATAATTCGTGAATATAGAGCAATAATATTTTAAGCAAACAACCCAACCTACCCCTCAAATGAAAGCGGAGCCTCCGCAGCTTTCCATCGCTAGCGAGCAAAGCCATGTACAGCAAAGCGTCCGAAAGCCAGCAGCCAAACCGCTATAAAATGCCAATTGCTTCGCTGAATATGACTGAACCCCTGACAGAGTAACTGTGATGACAGAATTAGCTTACCAGCTAGCTGCAGTGCTAAAGCCGTTTACACGAGCTCCGTTCCGGCTGTAGCGTAACAGACGAGATGCAAACAACGGGAGACACGTCCTCGCATCACACAAAAAGGACACCGCGTTTGTTTTTAAAAACAAAACAATAAACAAAATGCGCCTCTCCCACAAACCTAGCTTCACAGCGGAATGGGTTCAGGCCAGGGGAGGGAACTACTGGGAGTCAAATGTTGCGTTCAAGATCGTCTTGTTAAACGGCTTAAAAACACAGACAGCATTTTAAGTGCTATTTCTATTTCAATCATGTTAACGCTTGTTATTTACCTTTGACGGTCGAAACATCCGCGTTCACACAAAGAGGCTGCGAGGGCGCCCACGACTTTTCTAAGCAGGACTATCCCTGATATCGACATAACACCGCCAGTCTCTTCATCGCTAGCTAGCTAAACCAAATGGATTTTACTCTTTCAGAAGCTAGCGCTGTTTAGGTAGCTGACAGCGGATCCAGTGAATCCAGATCCAGCATTAACATTAGTTCATGCTGGCTATAAGATATAAGATAAGATAGAATGTAAGACCAGCAATAAGAAAAGAAATAGAGAACAATAAATAATTAGTACAAAAAACAATAGTAAGAAATATGTAGTTAAATAGTCATGACCTTATTTACATTATTATTAAGTAAATTATTATTAATTATATAAACTAAAGCTTCTTTGAGTCCATCAAGGCTGTCAATCATATATGTATAAAATATAAAATATGAAAGCCTTACTTTTCAAGTTCATCGCAGTCCTCCCGGCTTGTCCACACTGCAAGCCCGCTGAACTTCCCGCGTGTGTGTAAAATTGGCGCGTCATTGTGTATATTTTCGCGGAAACGTGTATAACTTGCAATGTCTCTTACAGCCTCTGGGGGCGCTGTTGGATACACACGTCTTGGTCTCACAAACCCATCCTGCCTTGAGAGACCAATATGTATGAACATCAGAAAGGCAGGGGATGGGCCATTACAGTAGAATAGCTATATTAACTGTTAACACTAGAAACTATGTAATCACATATGTATTCATAATGACTTATATTATTAATTTTCAATAATTATAGCATTATAAAGTTTTTAGTTTACGAGACCATCAAAATCGGTTCCGTAACCCGATTGGTCTCGTAATGCTGGTGAGTAAACCTGAAAATTGGTCTTGTAAACCATGTATGCCTACACACACACACACACACACACACACGCACACACACACACACATCAAAGGCAGCATCAACTGCAGGTGTTTGAAGTGCCTCATATTTTGTTTGAACCACTCCAGAGGGATTGAGGTGTTAACAGAGAGCTGGGTGTTTGCAGGGCTGGAAGTGGGTGACGTGAAGCAAAGAATGGCAGCACTGGTGCTTTAAGTATAAAAAAAAAAAAAAACACTCACATATTCCATCAGGGACACTACTGTGAAACATTGCACTCACGCAGCGCAAATGTGATGATATAATAAAGTCATAATATAACTGACTTTGTGAGTGATATGCATGAGTTATTCACAATGGAGGGTTAACACTCATTTATGTAGATTAATGTCAGAAATTAATGTCAGAACAGTAATGAAGCCCTTACTTTTCAAAACAAGACAACTACCAGCAATATATCTAATAGGTTGTCACTTACATTGAGGATGAGCTCCTGGGAAAACTCTGCAGGATTTTCTCACTTACACTTGAAGACACTCCATCCGGATTCTGTGTCTGTTTACAGATGTGGATGTGAGCTCAGGCAGAGGGTTTAGAGAAGCAATATGGAAATAGAGGATGAGGGCTTAGTGATGCAAGGCAAACCTTAAGCCCTCCCAGTGCACTCCTGTGTATCAGACTTCAGTGACCGCAGACCTGTGGAGCACATCGGTACGCCTCAATATGTATGGAAATGAGAGGGAATCATGCTAATGTGTGTTCAGTCTCTTTAAACATGCTAATTGTGTCATTAGACTTTCAGCCCTGCATCACCTCTCCCAACATTTTACCCCTCCTCCTCAGACCCTTTGCTGGCTTTCTGTCTCTTTTCCTGACCTGGAACAGGTGTGGTTTTAATTATGCATCGAAACGTACGTAGACCCAGTCCGATCCACTTGACTGGGCTCCTCCTGCGTTGTGCGTCCCACTGTCTCCCTTTCCTGCTTTATCCTTTCTGCCTTCTTCCTTTGCTAACTCTACCCTGATACCTCCCTTCCTCTCCTCTTCTTTCAAAAGTTGGGGACTGAAGGACTCGATTTTAAAACCATGCACGTCTCGGTGACTCAAGTGAGGGGTTTGTTCCGCTGCCACACTTCCGTTCACAAATGCTCCGGCTTGGGAAGAAGGGAGGAGGGAGAAATCCCTGTTAATCTAGTGAATCTGGCTCTCGCAGTCTCTTTTGTTCACTGTTACTGGGACTCGGGCACATTGATCTCATGGGAGGCATATAGGGTGTGTGTGTGTGTGTGTGTGTGTGTGTGTGTGGGGGGTGGTGGTGTGTGTTGCATAGTTGTGGGGTTGCTAAACACTTCAGTCTACATAAAGTGAAGGAGTCTTTGATCCAACGTTTTGCAATGTTAGTTAAAAAGAAAAAAAAACTACAGATAAAAATGGAATCTAAAATAGAAGTGCCTATTTTGCCAAGATATGACCACGTTTACGTTTATTGTACAGGAATAGACCAAAGGACCAAGAGCCAATCATCTTGGATTTCAGCAAGTTGAGGCTGGTTCTCTTTCACATGTGCCACATACACCTGTATCGAGATAGTTGAAGAGCTATTTTAAGAGAGAGAAATCCAGGACAACAATGTGTCATGTTGTTATCTTTAGCAGGTAATTTACTTCTCTAATTGCACTCCTCTAAATAGAAGTCATTCAAATGACTCAGGAATAAATTTAGTGCAAGCGCACATGCAAACAGCACCTGAAATTAACACCCGACCACGGGTGAATTTTGCAATTGGCGGGTAACACTGTCAATCTACCTGCCACATTGGCAGGTAGCCAATGAGAATTGAATGATTCAGACGTGTAACTATTGGTAAGCAGGGTACGCAGTTGTTTATGGGCCCGGCCCAATCAGGGGCCCGCATCACTGGAAGACATTGATTGACATCCGGGGCTCCCTATTGCATTTTCATTACTCGCGACAATCCCAGCAGTCCAACGTGCAGCCACTGACCAAGAGTGAGAACGGGTCAAATTAATTTCCTTGTTTCTGATATGAAGACAAGACGTGTGTGACTTGAACATCTCACCAACAAATCTTGAGCTACAGTGAATGATTGTGCAAAACATTTCAGACTGTCCTGCGAACATGTATAGATTTTAACATCAAGGTAAGCTGTAACGTTTTTTCACTATGAAGTCGCTGTAAGCTGCTGTCGCAAATGAGATGTACAGGATGATCTAAATTGAGGACCGCTACATTATTGCACGTGCAATGATAAATAAAAGTCCTTTATCAAACCGTATGAATGTGTCCCAGCCCAGGATAGGAAATTATGCCTTTATGCTGAATAATCAAGATGAGCCTGAGATGTTGCCCCCTCTAGACGTCCCTGGTGTTGTTCTCTTCCAGCCGCTTTTCCAGTTTCCTTCTGTGGATGTCCTTCCCCCTCCTGATCCTCTGCAGAAGTTCCATCTGGACTCTGTGCAGCTACTCTCTGTCCCCTGATGCCAAAACCCCCTACCAAGCAGGGTCTTAATCTTGGAGGTCACCCAGGGTTTGTTTTTGGGAAAACACTGAACCAACTTGGAGGACACAGTGTTCTCCACACAGAAGTTAATATAGTCTGTGATGCATTGGGTCACACTGTCAATGTCAGTGCCATGGGGGCTGCAGAGTGCTTCCCAGTCTATATTTTCAAAGCAGTCTCTGAGCCTATCACTGGCCTCCTCAGACCACTGCTTCACAAGCCTCTTCACGGGTTGTTTGGTCATCACAGGGATGTAGTCTGTGACAAGATGGACAAGGTTTTGATGTGAGCAGCCGAGTGGGGGGAAGGGGGATGAGGTGTATGCATCTTTGATGTTTGCATACAGTAAATCCAAAGTTGTAACGAGATGAAGAGGAGGGAATACAGTGCACTTGGCCTGATCCCATGGTGTTGCAGAGTATGCTTGTTTTGTTGATCTGTGTTTAATGAAAGTGACCACGCAGAGCAGATTTGGCCATTAGCTCAGCAAGGTCCTGTAATCACTACAAGTTGTTTCCCTTTTTCATGCAGTTCGTTATTGAGCAAACAATCTTTGGGGAGAAAAGTGTGTGTTCCTGCCATCTTCTTTCTCCCTTGTTTTATTTCCTCTGCAAGGCTGCTCTTTGGAAAGTATTGATTCGGTGGCTTGAAAATAACAAACCCCCAACCGTGCGAGTGTGGTAATAAACAGGCTCAGGAAAAAAAGGGAAAAAAGCACACATGAAGTGTGTGCCCTGAAATAATAATCAGCTACTGTATATGCTCAGATTCAGTCATCCAGAGTTTATTGCTCTTACTTTTGTGTGCCATCCTCTACCTTTTGGTAGCAAGAAAAAGTACCTGGGTTGTAGGTATGGCACAGTGCCAGGGCTATGTCACTGGAATACAGTAGGCTACATAGACTTGGAGCTGTATGGTTGTGTTGCAGGGTTTAAAAGACCTTCAAACCCCAGCAGGGTGAATGTGAGTCATCCAACATACCTCAGCTCCTGGCTGGTGAATTAAGTCAAAATGTGAGGTATGGCCCTGATTGTGTAACGCTGTGTTCACACTGATGGCACAGAAAAGTACAACATAGACACACGTCAAAGAAGCTTGATACATTGTACACTTATGCATGCACTCATAGACAAAGGGACATATATCAACTTTTGCTGGGCACCCGTGTCATCTTCAGTGATTTGCAACTGTTTTATCTCCACAAAGTAGCGTACTTGATTACTTGATCTTCTTCTCCAACTAGTTTCTAAACCGATAAACACATGTGCACATACAAACGGAATATAAATTCCCCATCACTCACTTACATCAATACACATGGACTCACCAGAATCTGGCCGGTCTGGTTCTATTAATGGTAATCAGCAGGGTAATGATGACGGAGCTGTGACTGGCTTACTTACTGGTGGCTGATGGCCATACTCTCTGACAGCTGTCAGCCGCCATAACTACGCTGCCAGGGCCCTCCTTAGGACTTATTTCAGCTCAGCACATCAGCTGCAACAGCACATCACACACAGACTTGTTGATTATCAGCATCAGTGGGGCCGGTTTGGAAAGATTTCTCTGACCGCCTGTCTGCTAATGACAGCCACCATGATGGTGGATGGGAGAAAGAGGACACAGCCTGTCACTTTGATTCATGCAACAGCAGCTCCAACTGGGTGGACCGCGCCAAAGTCTCAACAGTCGTTATATTCCTTCGTAAATGACATTTAAAGTGTGAAGCAATGGCTGTCCTTGTGGCTCAGTCACCCCAGGCCAGGCCCCTGACATGAGTGCTGAACCAGTTCCCAAGTTTTGCATGGAGGTCAAAAGCCCCAAAACAAGTTTTTCTTACTCAAATGCTATAACTCAACTTGCTGCCATGATTGAATCTGTGAAAGGGACCTTGAATATAAATAATAATCAATAGTCAATAATCTGATGTACTCATGAATTTTCTTTTTTTTTCTTTTATCTTTGCTGCATTCTCTCTATACCCCTCTTGGCATGCACACTTATTTATATTCCGTACTTCTGCATTTAAAGCTTAAAGTGAATTACCTTTGATGTAAAATAAGATATTCAGAAGCACTACAGAGTAGGAGAAGAAACATTGTGATTTTCTTGGTGGATCAAAAAAATTTTTTAAGATATGACAACTTTATAATATTCTTACTTCATTTTTATGTTTGTTCAAACTACATGGGCAATGTTCTGCGAATACAGCTTGTGCAATGTACAAGATGCTATCAGGGACCACCAGACGCCTCCTGATACAATATAATCACGATACTTATGCCACGATACAATATTATTGCGATTTCAAACAAATTGCAATAATCTGCGATATATTGCAATTTATAACCCTTTTCCAACTTGTAATTTTTCCCAATTTCAAAGGATGTTTTATCTAAAAAGAAACATTTCTCTGTTTGTTCATATCACTTCAATTTTATTGCTGCAAAATAGGATTGTCAAGCAGACAAACTGACACATATATGATGCAAGATCGATACTTGGCACCTGTGTATCAATACAGTATTGCCACTGAAAATATTGCGATACTATGCTATATCGATTTTTTTCCCCACCCCTAGTGGCACGGTAAAGACTGTACAAGCAGGAACCTTGCTGAACTTACATAGAGCATACAGGGAAACATATGTTACAAGTGATGTATTTTTTTTCTGTAAAAACAAGATCTACTGCAAGGTATAAAATAGTATTACTTGATTGTCAATGGCAACTTCTAACAACAGAATGTTGACCAATAAAAAGAATATTGGCGGTCAGACAACAGTTTACCAGAGATTGTGCACTGCTGGATTGATTCAGCTTTTAAGAGGGAGAACTGCTGGATGAAGGAAAACAAAATGGGAAGAAGATGAAACATCTTTAAAGCATCACACTAGATACCACATGGGTCATGTTTTAAGGCTTAAGCTTTCCACATAGGGTAGACAAAGTCAATTAGAGTAGGGTAGATAGACGCAGAACTACCAAGAAGAGCTAATATTAATTGCTTTTTTTAAGGTTATTTCTTTGGGCATTTTAGACAGATGAGGAATTGAAAGGGGAGAGAGAGGGGTGAATGACATGGAGCAAAGGGCCGCTGCGTCGAGGAATAAACCTCTATGTGCGCCTGCTCTACCAATTGAGCTAACCCGGCCACAATATTAAGTGCTTTTATACCGTTTGTTCACTTCCACTTACAGATGCCAGACCTGAACTTTGAAAGTGCATATCTTTGAATCAACCTATCATAAGAAAAACCCATTTTCTTAGAAGAGCTTATAAAGGCCAGTATCAGATGACTCAGACGAGTATTCCCTTAAAAGTAAATGATTACAATCATAAGACAAGATCCACCTATGTGGACTAAAATCTTTGTTAAAGTAGGCAGACAGCAAAGCATGAAAGCATCATCATCAACATGTTGCACAATGTCAAACATAAGTATCATCAGTGGTGCATTGATGAGTGAAAACAATGTTGGCTAAAACCTGAGTTCATTAGACTCATGCACTGGAAAACCATGCATATGGCGTCCTCAAGGCCTGCTAACAGGCACTACATTTTGTAAACTACCTCTTAGCCTTGTACCAGCTTATAACAATATATTGCACGGTTAACATCCTCCCTAACTCTTTTCACAGTCAATCCGAGAAGTGACAGGCTATGTGTTGGTGGCCCTGAACCAGTTTGACTACCTGCCTTTGGAGAACCTGAGGATCATCCGAGGAACAAAGCTATATGAGGACCGCTACTCCCTCGCAATCTTTCTCAACTACAGACGCGATGGAAACTTTGGTCTGCGCCAGTTGGGTCTGAGAAATCTCACAGGTGAGTGATTGAATTATTGTCTGGTTGCTCACATGTTTCTGTGTTGTCTTGTTTTGGGGATTTGTGAGTGCCTTTTGTGCAATTGCGTGGCCTGTCAGTCATTGGCAATGCAAATATGAGTTCAATCTTTTAAAAAGCTTCTTTTTATCTGAAATAAAACATTTAATATTCTATATTTCCTTGCCTCCTGGAGTGTGCGTGTGCACGTTAACATTTTCATTCACCACCTGCTGGCAACTCCTAAAAGGTTAGGACAGCAGAGATGGTTTACTTCTTTAGACCAAACAAACAATATTCAGGACCTTAAAGGAGAATTTCAGCCAATTTCTATGTTAATCTTGATTGCTATAAATATGCGAGTACTTACGATTGAAAAAACCCTGACCTGAATTGGTGCAGCCAACACTGCAGCTAGTAGCTGCAGCTACGTGTACAAGCTTCCACTGAGCTAAAACGGCAGTTAACGGGGCACATTTTAGAGTGCCTTTGTGCCTCTTAACAGACACACAATGCAATTAATATGTGTGTACAACATGAACAGGGCCCTTACGTAACATCAAGATGCATTTTCAAGTCAGACATTGTTTTAATTCAGCTATCCTGTCTTGTTGTTGCCTGGTTAGGTGCTAGAGCTAGCTAGCTGTTTTGATAAGTGTGTTCAGCCAGGCTTTTGTGAAAATCATGACACAGCAGTGTCGTGTGTATTTTTAGCGCATACATTTTGTGTGTGATCGATCTATCTGTTGTTGGTGAGTAGGAGGCTTGGCAGTGTCGATCTGTGTGGTAGATTCCTTAGCCTTAGACCACAAAGGCCCTCTAAAACTTGCCCCATTAACTGCCATTTTAGTTCAGCCCAGGTTTTGCTTTTACACTGAGGCACACTGGTTGGATGGTACTTACTTTGAACATGAAATGAAGAAATTGGTCAATGTGCTGGCAGTTGTTTACTGGCTTCTACGCCTTCATGCAAGATAGACACATGCAGACAGTCTGCCTCTTCTTCTTTTCCCAAGTAGCTGACTGGTGCTGTTATCAATTAACCCTATGCTGACTCGTGATGTTGTAAAAAGACATTATCTCTTCTGTCACTTCCACTCATTTGTCCTGCTCACACACAGTGTTTCATGTCTGATTTAGCACACACACCACAAGCCAAGCCTGTATCCCCAGAAGTTGAAGAAGACAGTGAATGTGATTTCTGATTTAAAAAAAAAAAAGTGTACTAAATACGAAACATTGTGTGGGTGGCTCTTCCTCTTTATTAACAACGGATCCTTGTGCTGCAGATTTCCTTTAGGCGGCCTGACCCTGAAGTCAGAAAGAAATGAAGCTCTTGACTTGCAAAAGGAATCTGAAGCTTTTTCCAATAATGGGCTAAATGGGGCATACAAAGGCAACGTCATGATGTGTGAGGTATTATTAACTCATTTTGAAGTTGAATTCTACCTCACAAATATTATTAGTGACTGAAAATGAAGATGGAATCAGTTGGTGTTATGGCTGAATATAATTAAGTACAAGTGTTATAGTAAGTCTTGCACAGTTGTGTCTAGTCCCTTGGTGCAAACACTGCTATGGTGATTTTCAGTTGCTCTTCAGTGAAATCATAACATGAATATTTTTGCTTATTATCTTTTACATGCAGGGAAGCATGAGAAATGAATGATTTATTAGGTAGCACCACATATTGCCATTCATGTCCTCTATGATGAGGAATGTCAGTAAAATGTGCTTTGAAATTACTTTTTGCTTCTTTTTTTGTCCATGGGGATGAGCTCCCTGAGCAATCAGACTGGACTGTTGGCAAACAGTACACTGAGGCGTATTTACACCCAATAACGCAGTGGAAGTAATGTTTTACAAATGTATGAATATATTTCACTAACATTGAGGCAACAGCAGAAAGACATGTTATCTGTTATCCACAGTAGAGTTTAAAAGATCTGTATTGAGAGATTACAATTCATTCTGAGACTAGAATTTATGTAGATTTGTGAGGAAGAAGCATAGCACTGAGCTTTCGTCTCTGCCGCTTCCAAACCCCCTTTCTAAATAATTCAATTCTCTCTCATTGTTCTCTTCAACTGTTCCTTCCTGGTGATCCCCCAGGGTTGAAGGAAGCGACACAGCGATCCTCAACTGTATGTGTAGAAACAGTATGTGCTTGTGCGTAATGTTCCATCTTGTATTCTTTCTCGCATGTTGCATTGTACTTAAGGAATCTCATTTGTCCAGCACCAACGGCAGCTTTTTTTTTTTGCTAAGCCAGTCCTCTTCATTGTGGTGCCAAGTTGAAGGCAGTGTTGAAGGAGCCAGGGCTGGACTATGTGAGAAGCTGCTGTTTGATGTGCTATCCATGGCCTCAAGCCATGAAGTAGAAGGGGAAGTAATGCACAACAGCCATGGCCTGAATCTGCTCTACTGCTCTGGCTGTTTGAGTTTCACCCTACTTTCTTTTCTTACTGTCAAATTGAATAGATTCTGCTTACATTCTTGTTCATGGCATTTTATATTTTTCTTGTAATAGGAAGATTCTCATATGTAATGGGAAGTGTTGTTATTATAACAGCATACCAACCAGCGGTCTTGAGTGCTCCCTTTGGTTCATAGTAACCAAGACTTGACCCAAGGCCCAAATAATGTCCAAATTATCTAATTGTATCCAGGTAGGCTATCTTGTATCTATTTCTCTGGGTCTACATCTTATTATAAGTCATGTGTTGCCTCATTGCAGGGAAAAAATGTGACTCTTGAGGCAAGATAAAGTGTAAACTGTGAAGCAACATGTGTAGCTGTTCTTTTCGGCTGTGGCTGCTCATTAATTAGCGGCTGCTGCCAGTGGTAGTGTTCACTCTCTTTTTGGGTCTGTTATAGTCGACTGCATTTTGGATTAGGCCTAATTATCCTTGAGTCTATTTCAGGCAAGTTTTGGCTGTCTTCAGGTACATTTTCCATGGGGTAAATCTTTGAAAATGTAAATATACATGTCACATTTAGATAGATGGGGCTGTTTTGGATCAGGTCCAAGACTTTGGACACCTAACAACCTTAAATATCATCTTATCTCTTTACAACAAGAAACTTTTCTTGAAGGGTCTATCATATCACTGCTTTTTGCACAGATGGTCCTGAAAGTTGAACAAGCTCTTGCTGGGGGGGAGGGGGATAGATCAAGTCACATGTGTCCCAGTTTGTCCTGTTGCAGTTCTCATCATTCTACAGTGTGCTGCTGAGGAAGGATATAAGCCTAACCATCCGGGTAGATCCACTTGTGTACATCAAGCAGTACATCAAAACACGCTCCTTCCTGGATGTGCATTAGTGAGTCCAAGGCTAGCTGCCTCATTCATTACAAGGCCTTTGATGTTGCTGTCATATTGGTCCACCGTTCCTCTGCCAGCAGCTCTCAGGAGAAGTTTAAAATGATCAATATAATGCATAAGAAAAATATATAAGAGGATAAAACATATTAACTACATAAGGGGCTAATCGAGGGAAGGCACAGTAAAAGACCCCTTCAGTGCTGAAACGCACCTGCATTTCTACTCGGGTTGAAATTGCCAACGGATGAAATCAATTTGTCGCTAGTATATTGTAGCATTGCACTTATTGATTTTTCTGGTGCACTCGCTGCGAGCTGTGAATGGACTCTGGATTTGAGGGGACTGGAGGATGGAGTGGAGGAGGTCTCTGGCTGAGCAGGGATAGGACTCCCTCTGATGCACCTTTCAATCAAGCTTAGCTAAGTTATCCTCATGAATATGAAATATAAGGCACAGTCAAGCTGGTAAAAGTTGAGGAGTGGTGTGGGTGCAAGGGGGTGTATAGAAGTGAATACGAAATGCTAAAGAATCTTTGCTCTTGTATGGAAAGTTAAGTTGCGTTGTCTGTTTGATATTACTTTGTGAGAACAAAAAGCTGGTCCCTTTTTTTGCTTTTTGTGATTGCTGCAAAGAGTAGCTTCAAATAAGTTTGTCTTTCTACCTTTACTTCCCATAGCCAAGCAAGAAAAAGGTTACAGACAGCCGCCTCCTGACATTTTCAAAGTTCCTAATCTGTATTTTGATGCACGCTGACCCGCAGTGTCTTCCTTCCTGCTTAGGCAAACATTTTCAGCCTTTCTGTGTCGATTCACATGAACTCCGGGCAGCTTCTGTGGTAATTACAGCCTGCTTCCCTGGCAAAATAATAACCGCGTCAATAAGGAGCACAACACAGATGAGCTTTCTGATTTAACACATTTTACTGCCACCCGCCCCTCCCTCCCCTCCCTCCCTTTCCTTCATTTCATCCAATATAGTTTTTTCGGATTTGTTTTGTGTTATTGATTCATTTTTCTAACCACCCCTACGCCTGCACTGCGTCTGTCCAAAATGAAGCATCCAATCTGAGGCCCCATCTGCTGAATGATCCTCTCTCATCGCATGCATGTACACAAGCCTGCGTTTACGCCAAGGCGTTATCCACTCCTTCATGGCCCATCTGCTCTCTCTTTATCTACCCTGTTTTTGGTCTTTCTTCCATCTCTGTATCCCTCTCTCCTTGGCTCTGTGTATCTCCTCATATTTCAGATAGCTGGCTTGATTTGTTACATTCATGTCTTTTACACAAATGCGTGCAATGTAATGTTTGTACCATTACGTATTGTATGCAACACCCATTTGAGCACAGTCCTACTGTGTTCTGCAAAGCCTACTGGAAATATTTAGTGCAGTAATCTCAGTGAATTGTACGCTATCATCTGCTGAACGTTTCCTGCTTGATGCATAGGAAGGCAGTGAAAGGATGAAATGGGATGGGGCAAGGTGAAAGGGAAGACTTTAGTCAGTGTGTTTCCCCCAGACAAGGGACTGCTGAGAAGGGGGCATGAAATTCCTGCCTTCTTCTGATCCCTGAGACTTCCATTCACCATCTAACTTCTAGGAAAAGAAAGAGCAATTCTGCCACAGGAGGGAGGCAAGATTGGTTCAAGGCACAGCACCAGAATTTAGTCGGGCCTCTTGCCTGGCAGTGCACAGTCCTCTGGTCTCCTTCAATTGTGTGTCTAATTGATTACTTCCCATGCAATTACTCCCGTGTCACACTCAATATTTCACTGCTCCAGGAAGGGGGCAAGAGGGACTTTCTTTTTGAAGGACGACATTCATATTGTCACATTTGTAAGCCCCTAATGTGACTCGTGAGGAGGCACATGTTAAATTGACGTCCGGAACGGGCCATCATTGCTGGTTGGTGCTAATTGATTGCTCTGTAATACCAATGTGTAAAGGCGATAGTGAGACTATTATGGCGTTTTTACATTAGATTGTACCTGCTTGACTCGCCTTCACTCCACTTGCCGTGCTAACAGGTACTTTTTTTCAGTTGAAGTTCCAAATTTTTCTTCTAGCTATGGCAACAGCCACATGCCAAGAGTAAAAAATAACACACCTTCGATGTTCTGTGTGTGTCACGGCAGTGTCCTGCAGCGTCGCTATGACGACTAGCCACAGTTGCATCACCCATAAGGCGGTACTAAATCTGCAATGGAAAATAGAAGACCGGGAACCATGGCCGAGTTGAGCTGGGTAGAGCTGGTACTAGCAGTGGGTAATCTTCCTCTGCCCATGATGGCCCCGATTTTCCCAGGTCATAAATCAAGATTAATATCCTTCATAATTTCCCAATTCTATAATCTTACAATCCTTTCTTTCATTCATTTCTTCCATATAGTACTTCCTTTTTTAGATGTAAAATGTAACATGGACAACTGACTTCATTAATTTTGCTCCAGGGCCATCCCTACATGTATATGTCTCTGAAAGTGTTGCCTTAAGGGTGCAGTGTTGCTTTTTAATGCTTTTGTTATTCATTATCTTTGAGTGCAATGTTTCAGATTTTTATAAGCAAAAAATGACAAAGTTTTATGAAATGGTTATGGACAACAACAACAACACAACCTGCTATGAGGAAATAGAAATAATACTACAAATCTTTGCTAATTAAACGTGTGTGGGGGTCTCTTTGTCTCTGCCTCTGTGTGTTGCATATAATGAATTACTTTTTTAATTACTTAAATCTTTGCAAATCTTCATCAAATCAAGCTCACATAATGGTACATGACTTACTAAGCAACCATTAAAGCAACCATGCATTTTGCAACTTTGTCAGATAAGCCCTGAAACTGTAAGACCCATTTGCACAAAAAGTAAAAAAGTCTTAAAAGATGTAGAAAGTAAAAAAGAAGTAGTAGTATTTGGAAAAGTGGAAAGCAGATACACACACGTCAAAAAGATGGCTGTGGCTAATACAATTGAAGCAGCCTAAATCCAGCCTTTAATTGACTTCCGTGCAGCTCAAGTCCTTTTATTTTTTTCATCATTGAGGGTTGATAAAATCAACCACCTAGCTTCAACATTACAATGATTAATGACCGATCGTTTTTCATATTTGTTTGCTGCATAGTTTATATCATTCGAGGATGGATACTACAACAAAGAACATGCGTCCCCGATCAACTGATTTAACTCCAGAAATCTAGAAAATGTCCATTTGATGATGCTTGCCTATAAGACCGCAAACTTCTCTTCTGATCTTCCAAATAGTGCCATTCTGGGGACCATGTCTCTGTTTTTATGCATGCAAGCATGCTAGTGTGTGAATACATCAGTACAGTAGTGCTCATATGTGTTATATGTGCCTGTTTCCAATAAATAATTTACATTGTCTGAGCCCGTGATTGCATTACGACCAACCTAGGCCCACTCTGACTATCCTCATTGATTATAAATATTGTCCAGCCCAAGCCTCCACCTCTTCCTCACCTTTCATCAACTAGAGAAATATCCAGTCTTGCCTAAACATGACTACATACCCTTTATTACCAATTTCCAAACTGAACCTCTGCAGCCTGCTAGAAGGAAGAATCGACTTTTATCTCATTAAAAGTTAAAATAGGCACGGAAAGAATTTTAATGCCGATTAATTACAAAACACAGTCCTCTCCTCTCTTTCTCCAACATTTTCCATTTCCCCTGATCTCAGATCAGGCTTCGATTTTCCATGATGTTAATGTAAAACTGGCTCAGAGACCAATAGGACACTGTCATCTCAGCTGAATTCTACCCTGTTGTTTCAGCAGTGTTAATATGTCCGATTGAGCGTGTGTGCAGGGGATTCATTTGCTCTATAGGTTAGCATATGTTTCTTAGCCACTTGAACTGTGTAACGTTTCTGCTCTCTCTCTCTCTCTCACTCACTCACTCACTCACTCACTCACTCACTCACTCACTCACTCACACTACCGCAGCTACGTGTTCTCTTTGCAAAGTAGCATCATGTAGAGGCCGGATTCTCTCACTTTGTTGTCACTTAGTTGTTTTCATTATCTGGGTTAAGCTTCAGAAAAGAAACTAAAATGTTGGAAAAAGACATCTAGAGTAAGTTTTAGATGTTTGACCATTGACACTAACCCTGAAACATACATTCCTTTTGATAAGTTGACTGAAAGTAACGTTAACATTACATCCAATCCGCAACATTTACTAATAATAATACATTTAGTAAATACAGTTACGTTAATTAAGCTGTAAAGGCGTGCTTGCCTGCATGTCTTCGCGGTTTGTTCCATGTGTTTTGTTGCTGCATGCTTCTTGTCTAATTCTCAGTGGACTGTAGGTGAATTTAGTTTATTTCAAGAACCGGTAATGTCAAAAAGCATTACTGACAGAGTGGGGGATACTGCTGCTAAACTTATTTCTGTCAATTTTTTCTTAATTTGACCATTCTTACGTCGTTCACATTATTGTTTATCATGCAAAAGTGATTGTTCCAGTAATTTAAATTATTATTATTTTTATTTTTTTTCCTCCATGTCACCTCGGGGATCCATAAAAATTTAATACATTTTGTCATACTTCTTTTTGAATGATTATATAGTGTATGTATCGTTCTTGCTGTTGTTTTTGTTGTTCTGTCTCCTTCCCGTATTTCCTCTCTTTGTTTGGTGTGGAGACATTTGATCGCAAGGAAGGATTGTGGAAAAGGTGCACTGTGCCTTCTCCGGTATATGTAGTGTGCTTTTCTGTATATTGCCATCTAGACCAATGTTTTGCACTTTTGCTGATTTGTTTAAATACATAAAAAATTGATTAAAAAAAAGATTATATAGTTTGTTTGGTTTTCGTCATGAAAAATAGGTCCTCAACAAATATTTTCTGCTATAGTTTATGTTGACAAAATCAACACTGCTCTAAGCCTCACTTTTGCTGACCTAGAGTTTTTACTGGTTCATCAATTGTAGAACTGCAAATAAAAATATATATCATAGCTGTTTGGTTGTCCATAAGTGGAATTAAAGGACACCTGTCAGCAAATCAGAAACAAAGAGATTTTCCAGGGCTATCACAGTGATAATGTGATTCCACCTTGGACAAATAACAAATGCTGTCATTGTTTTTGGCGAAACAGTCTTGCATATGTAGTATATCAATATCACTGGACCAAAAATTCAAATGATGGCAACGTTTTGTTATTTCATATGTTTTACAATGTACATGATAACCCATTTGAATAAAACAATTTAATGCAGTTTAGAACAGCATAAAGGCTAGTATTAATAATCTTCTCTAAACTGATTTTAATAATTGATTAGAACTTTGGTCAATGCAAATATTAAGCCTCTTTTTGTGTACTTTGCAACATGTTTGCACAGTGACAACACATTACTGATTGTATGAACACTGCTTTGTCACACTGAAACATTCCGGAAACCCAAACACTCACAAAGACAAACACTCACAAACACATTAAGGGCTTTACCCTTCTAAAATGTATGTTCTTGTTGTCCAATATGTGCTGTATCTATCGCTTTATATTTATTGTTCCTATTTTGAAGAGTCTGCCATACTGTAGATATGATAGCAGTTTTCAAACAAACTGTGATTGTCATGTTCACTTTCTGCCACTGGCTATCATTGTGGCTTTACCATTTCAACACATGGCTGTGCAGCCTTGACATGCAGTTCTTACTTTGATTCTGAAGGCCAGACTGCATTGCAGACAGGTCTTTGATGTCAGAGGCGCTCAGTGCTCATCTCAGAGGAGGAGCAAAATGAGTGGGAAAGCAAATAAAATAGGAGCTGACTGGCAGCTCAGTGGGTCTCAAAAGCCACTGAGGAAAATCTCACTTTCTGTCAACTTAGTTATGAGGCCTAAATGGACACCTGTAGACTTGAGGTGATACAAGATTTTCATTGTTAGAAACATGAGGTGTTAAACCTTGATATAAGCAATAGTGTCTTTTAGGCAGTAAACGTAAGCTATATTATTGTAGTCTTTTGTTGCCTATGTAATTGTTTTTGCCAACAATTTTCCCTATGACAACATGTGGAATGTATTGCTTCTGCAATCTGAAGATGTCTGACTATCTGACGATTTTCCCACCATGGCTGATTCACACCAAATACAAGAGCTGTGTGAACAAAGTGAGAGCCATTCCCTGTATGTGTGTTTTCTGAATGATTCTCAATAGGCCTGGAAAAACAAGGCCTCAATGACCTGTTAAGCAAATAATGCACTGACTAAAGCCAGCTTCCTCTGTGGTAAAACCAACATACTTGGTATGCTTGTGGTAAGATATGCTCTCTCTTTCCATTGTTCCTTCTCTTTCTCTCTGCATCTCTCAGACTCTGTTTTGTTTTGCCGATTCCAGAGAGTGTGGCTTATTTTAATTCAGCTGGCAGGCTGATCACACTTCAGCCTTGATAAGCTAAGTGGCCCTCAGGAGCAGCAATTGAAGGTCCTTTTACTGTTTTTTACTTGTTTGTCCCCTTATTAATCTTTTCTGTCTTACCTTATTTGTCTTTTTCCTCCATTGTTTTCATGGTTTTGTTTTTCTTTCTTGTCTTATCTCAATGTGTTGTAATATGAATTTCTACTCCCCCTCATCTGCCCTACCCATAAAGCTCAGATAACCAGGGTTTTCAGTTTCTACAGTTTTACAGTTTGAGTAAAAAATATGAAAGGATTCCCCCTCCATAACTATTCTGTCTTGATTTTATGTTTTCCTCTTCTCATCTTTAAGCAGATGCTTTGCCTTGCTCAGTTATAATTCCATAATCCCCAAATCTCAGCCATTTTTCATAAAGACTCATAGGAAACAATTGCATGAGGGATGGGGCAAATTTAATCAGCAGCCTGCGAATGCAATTATCTTGGCGGAGAAGAGGCATTTGTTTGGGGGATGGGGGACATGGCCGATGCCCCCACGCCATCTACTATACCTCAGCAAATATCACAACAACATTTCTCCTTCAGAGTGACACAAAGGATAAAAAGGACACATGTTATTTCTAAGGTTAGAACAATGTATCAATGTTAAAGATTGAGAAATAGCACTGAATGGTTTTCTCTCAATTCTATTTGGACTGAAATTGCAACACATTCATTTTGACCAGTACCTATTTCAGACCTTAATACTTTGTTGTACTCTTTGTCCAATGTCTACTTTCATTACACAACTTTAACTGCCATTGGCGCATGCTCGGCTGCGACAGCACTCACCATTTCTGTCACGAACCGTGTCAAACATTGCTGCCAAATTAATTGGTCTCCCCACACCCACACTCTCACAGCTCAATTTCAAGGCCCACCCATCACAACCACAATAGCACAGGATACCACTCTCCCACTCAACCACCATTTCATCATTCTGCCCTTTGGACGCAGGTATAGGTCCCTGAGGTGCAAGAGAGCTCGCTATGGCAATAGCCTGGTGCCTGCTGCCATAGCAGCCCTAAACAAAATACCCAGATAAAACATCAGTGCCACTTTGTCTGTGTTATTTTCCTGCATGTCATTCTGTTATGCTTGTACTTCCATTTTTCTGTAACCTAGAACGTACAGTGTTGTGACGAAAAAGTTACCCTTGGGGACAATAAAGTCTAAAGTGTAATAATTTTTAGACCCATGCCCAACTGCTGCTGTACATCCAGGCAGTTATTTCTCACGTTCTTCCTTTTCCATTTTATGCTCCTGTTTCATCCACAGCCCTAACCCCTCTCAAGACAATTTATGTTTTCTATTGCCATATTTATTTATTTTGTTAACTCTGTGTCACTTATTTTGAAATGCCTTTATAGAAGCTTTTACTTGTTTTCCACCCAAACCCTTTTCAAAAAAAGTTTCAACAAAATAACAGCCCTGGGTGAGACTAAGAGTTTCAAATTGAATGGCTTTTGTGTTGAGATGGAAGAGGTTGTTCATTACTTCACAAAATGCACAGTGTGAACGTCATGCTGCACACGTGATGCTGCACCCTGCCGCGGCCACTCAGCCATGAATGTCATTTGGCATGTTAAAATTAAATGTGCATGTACATGTGTGTATGTGTCTCCACATACATAGGCAGACACATAGGCAGACACATACTGTACAAACAGAACATATGTAATCATGAAGAAAACACTCATCTCTGTTAAATCTTTAATACCTTTATTTTTCTTTTATTACAGTTATATTTCCATCTCCCAAACTTGTTATTTGGTCTTACGATGCTTCCTTTTCGATGCTTTTAAACCTTTCACAGTTCTCTTTCTTCTACCAACCCGGTAGTGCAAGACACACACACACACACACACAACACACACACACAACACACACACACACACACACACACACACACACACACACACACCGCCCACACTGTGGCTCTTGACCGCAGTGTGTTCAGAGACAGTCAAATCCCAACACTGCCATCTCCCTGGTGAAGTTCTTGCAAAGCGCTTTCATGTAGTCGAATTAATGCAGTTGTTCTTTTCAGGTCAATAGTTAAACACATAAAAGTGCAATTATATTTGAATGGGTACCACCTTTTTGCTTGGGGACTGCGTTAACTGTTAGAATTGTATGTCATGCATGTGGAAAGTGTTTCATCCGTTGACCTTAAAGGAGATATGAAGTTTGTGATGCATGCTGTCAGACATTTCACACTATATATCTTGAATTAGGAAATTCATTGGTTAATTCGACACTGTACAATCGTCAAGCCTGCTTAAATTTAAAAGTGTGCGTTAGTGTTTTTTTTGTTGCTTAGCAAGAGAAATGGAATGATTTAGTGACATGGCCCATGAACCTTGAAGTTTAGTTCTGAGTCAAAATGACTCAAGCTTTCTTGCCTGATGGCAGTATGTCCCACCGAATGAAATGTTATTGTCAGTTTCTCTCTTTTATACTTATACTAAGTAATTTTTTTGTTTTGTCCTGATTGAACTGTAAAACATTGTGTGACTTCCAGGCTCTAATATCTAAAATTCACCTTAAAAGACCATCAATTGGGCACTTTTTTTTTCTTTAGAAGACAGCCACATAAAGCATAGCTATGGACAGTGTTGTTGTTTGTTGTTTTTTTTTAGATGTTTTTTGATGACTGAGTGACTGAGTGAGTTTTCCACTATTGTCAACCAGGGGTTGAAGTATAAAGCCAAAACGTCTTGATCGCCCCTGGTGGTTGGCTACAGTATAGGCGGGTGTATGGGCAGGACTTCAATACCAAGGCTCCTCCGCCGGATAACTACTGTGCAGACTTTTACTCCAAAATGACAATCTCTTCTTCTCTTCTGGTTGGCTTGGTTATGTCTATGTATAAACGAATGTACAGGGCAAATTTATGCACTCATGCAAACACATTTCCCTTTTTCTTGTCATTCACCTACATGCAAGTACACGCAGATACATAAATACTTTACATCTGGGATATGCAAGCATTTCCTTGGCAACAGTGGGGACTGGAGGGCAATGATGGAACTGTGCAGCAGTAGCAGATGATGGATGGGATGGGAGATCACCTATTTGTAGAGCAAAGGCAGAGATTTGCTGTCCTGACACCTCCTGTCGGCAACAGAGCAACTCAGAGCATAGTGATTGACGCAGCGCTGTGTGGCAACATGACCAGCATATGGAAACTCACAAACTACCTTCTCTTAAAGCTTATTTTCTTAGCTGTTTATCAATGTTTTAAGTGTTTCTTTCTTTCTTCAGTAGAAGAGAATGTGGCCTCAGGAGTGGGCCTGCTTAACCAAATAGTTTCCTTCACTAATTTGTGCGTCATCTATTCAACCTTTGCAACCACATTTTAGACACTCTTTACATGATGTTTCTTTCTCATTATATTTTAGTAGCCATCTTTTATATCAGATGAACAGATACACTGATGAATGATTCACCTATCAGCAATCACTCCCAAGTCACTTATTCTTCATCTTTCATTTACAGTTTTTATTTTGCACGATCTTTCATTTGCTAATTTATTTATTTCAATTCAATGAAATTTTATTTATAGTCTCAATAAGAGTTATCTCAAGACACTTTACAGATAGAGTAGGTCTAGACCCCACTCTATAATAGGGTTAGGGTTAGAAGGCATTTAGTGCGACAATGGCGAGGAAAAACGTCCTTTTAGGAAGAAACATCAGACAGACCCAGGCTCTTGCTAGGTGGTGTCTGAGGGGACGGTTGGGGTTGTAATGAATAGTGGCAATAACATTCACAATAAAAGAAAAGACAATGGAACGGGGACTAGAAATAGTTGTAGTAGTCCATGGTATAGAAGTACACTGCAGGGCATTAACTGCAGGACGTAGCAGGACTTTGCAGGGCACAGCAGAGCGTAGCAGGATGTAACAGGGCATAGCATGATGTGTAGCAGGACCACGGCAACCATGATTTTGGTGCCACCCTAAGAGACCTTAAAGATGAATTGTTGGAGATCTATAGGATAAAAGCAGTCTGAGTATATGTCAGGTCTTGTTGTTCTTTCTAGCGGCCCTGCGCTTAAAGGTGAACTGTTAGAAGTTAAGGGCAAAAGGTGATGAATTTGATCACTAATTGTTATAATTTTATCATTAAAGAAGCTCAAAGTCGTCACTACTCAGAGCTATAGGAATAGATGGCTCAATAGAGCTTTGACTATCTGTCAGCCTGGCTACAGTGCTGAAAAGAAACCTTGGGTTGTTCTTATTTTCTTCTATCAGTGATGAGTAATAGGCTGATCTGGCATTTCTGAGGGCCTTCCCATATATTTTCAGACTGTCTTGCCAATCTAAAAGAGATTCTTCCAGATTGGTGGAACGCCATTTACTTTATTTTGCGAGTTATACCAAGGTGCTAGTTTCCTTTGCTTCATCATCTTCATTTTAAGAAGCGTAACAGAGTCTAAAGTCGTCCGTAGCGAGGTCGTAGCACCATCTACAAAATTATCAATTTTGGAGGGACTAAAGTTAACATGTGTCCTGTTATTTTAAGGAACGACACTGAACTAAATGCTGGTGGAATATCTTCCTTGAATTTTGCTATATCACTGTCAGCCTAGTGTAGAATCTTTTATTTGATTTCGTATAGTCAGGTAGTAAGAATTCAAAACTCAGAGAGATTGTTCTGATAAAAAAGGAATCTGCGGAAATACTAATAAATCTTCAATTTTGATGCCATATGCCAGCACAAGTCGAGGTGTGGTTAAAACAGTGAGTGGCCTTGTGCACACGCTCATATTTCCTAATGTGAGAGTGCATTAAGACTGTCCCTTTCTAGCTACCCTTTAGAACTACTTACTGTGATCTTACTTTTCTCTTCTAATACTGGCTCTGTAGTTGGGAAGGGGGCCTTTTATGCAGCACCATAGCTATTGAGCACTTCCCAGTACATAGTTTTTTTTTATGGTTTGCCATTGAAACAGTCTAATAAAGCTTCTTTTTCAAGCAGTTCATAATAGCAGTTGCAGAAGGCCAGCAGAGTAGTGCTGACATTCCCCACCTACATTTTCCCAAATCTTGTAGTGATTCAAATGAGTGACCTTCTGGTTGCAATCCCACTGATAAAGCAAACTAGTCATTTAATTGTTGCTCAAGGCACGTATAGCAATGAGTGCCTCATTACTGGCGACCCTGAGCCAAGCATGTATGTGAATATGATGTCAGCATGCTTCCTTTCTGCGTGTGGACTGTGCGTGTGCACTCATCTCTTATTTTGGCATTTATGCTAGTATGTCCAGTGCATCCTAGCAGAAACTTCAGCCTTCCACTGCTCCTGGGGTGTACAGCAGGATCTGTGGCCTAGCATTTAGCCTCTTTGACCTAAAATGCATCCTCATCTTCCCGCAGAGTTTCTCCCTCTGTTCCCCTGAGCTGATAGCAGCGCTGAGGCGAAACCAAGTTGAAGCTCTCAGAGTCAATGAGACAGCACAGTGGAGACCCAGGGTAAAATCCCCAGTCCCACTGCTAGAGGAGGGGAGAAACTCCTGTGTCTGTCTCACCGATTTAATACCTGTCTATCTGCTGTAATTACCTGACTGTTTGAGTGTCTTTCTGAATCTCTTGCTGCCTTTCTATCTTCTAACTACTATCCAGCTGACTATGTTTCCTCTTAATTATCAAGCCATCTTGTTTTTCTTATATATTCATATATCCCTCTCTTGTTATCCCATAAGTTAAGATATCAATATGTATGTATGTATGTATGTATGTATGTAATGGTGATATCTGATAATGCAGTCCTCCAACATTGGAGCAAGTCAACCCTTTATTATAATGCTTCTGTTGTCCTACAAATTTGTTCATTAAACAATCCACACAACACTTATTAATTCACTCTCACAAACTCATTAATATGGCTTTTTTCTGATTATTCGTTTGCTATTTGCCTCCCAGTCTTAATCAAACCCATCCCTACACTGCAATAAAGAAAAAACTATAAAAACTAACAAAACTATAATCACAACAAGCACTTACCATCAAAATAATTGCATGCATACATTTGTTCTGCCTCCTTGAATTTTATATTGTTTTCCTCCAACGGTCATGCAGCCTGATATTAAAGATCGCTGTGCCTTTTGAAGCCATGCACTCATTCAGAAACACTCAGAGTTGCTCTCAGGACGAAACAGAGAAGGGAGGGGGTAGGACATGAGCTGTAGCTACGTGAACAAACTAATTAAGACATCTTCTCTACCCACTAAACAATCAACAACATTTAACCATTGATCTCCCCCTGGCCACCAACTGTACGCCCAGCAAAGGTGCAGGCCAAGCATTTACTTGTAATGAAAAGGCATGAGTTTTGCATGTTGTATGTTTTGTGTAATATCTGTTTGTTAATTATTCATATATTGGTGACAGAGGCCATGGGAAATATTGTAACTGTCCTGGGCCAAGCGCCAGCAAGGAGCCAATTAAACTGTTCTACAGCGTTTTGAACTCGGTCATGTGGCACTACCTGTCCAAATGCACCTTGTATGCAAGTAGCATTAGAATTGTGGAGCTCTCTGGATGGTGTTGAAGATCACTTGTTGTGACAGTGTTGAACAGAGAGTTTTATTGTTTTGGTCCATTAAGTGTGTTCAGTGTGTTGTTTGAGAGTCTTAATGTGGCTCATGTCTAGCTGGAATTAGTGAAAACGCCTTGTCTCACTTGTTTGCCACAGACAAGAATCCTGGCAATAGTTTTTTGCTAAATTGTTAAATTAAAATCTTTTGTTTACAGTTTCAGATTAGATCCATGAAAAATAGTGGTTGTATCCATGTGTCCTGCTAATGAGTATGGCTTAAGTTGCCTGACGTGAGGACACCTATCCTTGATTGATTAATGATGGACAGCATATCTAAAGGGCAACTGTCCACTGGAAATATTCAAAAAATTAATACAGTAGAATAAAGTCTACACTGCATATCCTTCATTCTAATGTGCTTCCTTTTCTTTTTCAAGTCACTATACAGTACTTGTTTGCTAATGACCTAATGTCTATCAGGAAGTGTTTTGGAGAAGAGCAAGCCTTCCCTCAGAGTGTGTAAGATCCACAAATATTGAATGTTACAATGGTTTTAAGGTACTATTTAGTGAGTTACACTTCAAATCATTAAAGAGTACCACCGTTTTGTCACAAATAGATTGAGATTGTGGCTGCATTTTAACTAATTGTCAAGTCAAGATATCAGGGTCAAATTATTTTAAATATTTTTCCTACAAGTGTTGAAGCTGAATCAGGGGCAGAGAGATAACTTTCAATTAATGCTTGTATGTGTGCTTTATTTACATATAAATGCTTCCTTAGCTGACACTTTTGTTCATTTGTTCAACATTATTAAAAAAAAATGACGTACATAAAAACATTGAAACCTATGTGAACTTTGGCTAAATATGTCTTGGAAATGTTCATACCTAAATCTGACAAATGTCTGCTCCAATTACTATCCCACGAGCCAGTATGAAGATGAATGCACATATACTTCTTGGTTAACCAGGGTTGAGATGTCCTGCTGCCGTTTTTGTCATAATACCTACTTTGCATTGTCTATATTATGGTTTGTCCATTGCCCTACTTTGCCAGCAGCATCTTATTGTGCAAACAATTTAAATTTGAGACGGCCTCCTCCTAGCCCACCAATATCCCTCCTGTGGTGAGAGGCAGGATTAATTTCTATCCCGAACTCCCACAGCACATGCAGAAAGATAGAGAGGAGAGCTAAGGTTGGTGGGGTGGGGCCCTGTGTAGGTAATACCACCACTGCCTATTACCCAAGGAGTATCATTTAATCTGGCCTTTGTGGGACGATATTGTATTTGGCTGTTTCAGTGTGGTGCTGGCGGGCGCCTCGTATGATTATGTGTCTCATTGGTTTCAGCCCTGTGTCAGTAATCTGTTTGTAGGAAGATAGAGAACACACAAGCTCTGTAAATAATGCAAATCTGCTACTGGGCTTCACTCCGTCTTTCTTTCCTGCCATTCGTCTCTCTGTGGCTTTCTCCCTTCTTTATTTGTCTCTCTTTCTATGTCCCAGTCTTTCTCATGTAAAAGTCAGGATTAGGCATTGCACAACAATAATCGGAAGCACCCTCTGTATCCAATCTTTCAACAGACTGTGTGCATGCATGTATGTGTGTGTGTGTGTGTGTGTGTGTGTGTGTGTGTGTGTGAGACGAAATGAATCAATCCTCATGATGATCATTGGTTGGTCAAGGCAACACATATTATGATGGCAAGCTGTATGACCTTTCTTGGGTGAAATATAAAATTACAAACTTGTTAGGGCTGCTGTCCCTGACTGGGGCTTAAATCCCAGATGGACTTTATGTTGTGATTGTTTGAGACATAATTGATCCTGTCTGCTTGCAGCGTGGGATAAAAAGGATGGGAAACAACAACAAAATGGGACAAATTCTGGTTGTAATAACAGCAATATGACATGGCTTTGCTCATACCTCATGACAACAACCATCCATTGATGTGTGTGTCTTAAGATCAGCTGCTTCCCCCAAAACCCCACCCTTCTCTTGCCCTCAGATGGAGAAAAAAAGGACAAAGTGCCTATTCAATCTAATGATTTGGATTTGAACATGCAGTGTCTGGCCATGCCAGTTGTTAATTATAAAATGATAAGGGGAAAAAAGCTGGCAATTAAAAATCACATCAGGGGCCTGGTAGCAGGATTGCCGAATTAGGTGCATCCTCCAGGCAAAAAAAAATGGTTAAGTACCCAG
>JABXJD010003412.1:0-24943 GCA_013375575.1 Percina caprodes
CAGACCTGTGTGAGCACATCGGTACGCCTCAATATGTATGGAAATGAGAGGGAATCATGCTAATGTGTGTTCAGTCTCTTTAAACATGCTAATTGTGTCATTAGACTTTCAGCCCTGCATCACCTCTCCCAACATTTTACCCCTCCTCCTCAGACCCTTTGCTGGCTTTCTGTCTCTTTTCCTGACCTGGAACAGGTGTGGTTTTAATTATGCATCGAACGTACGTAGACCCAGTCCGATCCACTTGACTGGGCTCCTCCTGCGTTGTGCGTCCCACTGTCTCCCTTTCCTGCTTTATCCTTTCTGCCTTCTTCCTTTGCTAACTCTACCCTGATACCTCCCTTCCTCTCCTCTTCTTTCAAAAGTTGGGGACTGAAGGACTCGATTTTAAAACCATGCACGTCTCGGTGACTCAAGTGAGGGTTTGTTCCGCTGCCACACTTCCGTTCACAAATGCTCCGGCTTGGGAAGAAGGGAGGAGGGAGAAATCCCTGTTAATCTAGTGAATCTGGCTCTCAGAGTCTCTTTTGTTCACTGTTACTGGGACTCGGGCACATTGATCTCATGGGAGGCATATAGGGTGTGTGTGTGTGTGTGTGTGTGTGTGTGTGTGTGTGGGGGGTGGTGGTGTGTGTTGCATAGTTGTGGGGTTGCTAAACACTTCAGTCTACATAAAGTGAAGGAGTCTTTGATCCAACGTTTTGCAATGTTAGTTAAAAAGAAAAAAAAAACTACAGATAAAAAATGGAATCTAAAATAGAAGTGCCTATTTTGCCAAGATATGACCACGTTTACGTTTATTGTACAGGAATAGACCAAAGGACCAAGAGCCAATCATCTTGGATTTCAGCAAGTTGAGGCTGGTTCTCTTTCACATGTGCCACATACACCTGTATCGAGATAGTTGAAGAGCTATTTTAAGAGAGAGAATCCAGGACAACAATGTGTCATGTTGTTATCTTTAGCAGGTAATTTACTTCTCTAATTGCACTCCTCTAAATAGAAGTCATTCAAATGACTCAGGAATAAATTTAGTGCAAGCGCACATGCAAACAGCACCTGAAATTAACACCCGACCACGGGTGAATTTTGCAATTGGCGGGTAACACTGTCAATCTACCTGCCACATTGGCAGGTAGCCAATGAGAATTGAATGATTCAGACGTGTAACTATTGGTAAGCAGGGTACGCAGTTGTTTATGGGCCCGGCCCAATCAGGGGCCGCATCACTGGAAGACATTGATTGACATCCGGGGCTCCTATTGCATTTTCATTACTCGCGACAATCCCAGCAGTCCAACGTGCAGCCACTGACCAAGAGTGAGAACGGGTCAAATTAATTTCCTTGTTTCTGATATGAAGACAAGACGTGTGTGACTTGAACATCTCACCAACAAATCTTGAGCTACAGTGAATGATTGTGCAAAACATTTCAGACTGTCCTGCGAACATGTATAGATTTTAACATCAAGGTAAGCTGTAACGTTTTTTCACTATGAAGTCGCTGTAAGCTGCTGTCGCAAATGAGATGTACAGGATGATCTAAATTGAGGACCGCTACATTATTGCACGTGCAATGATAAATAAAAGTCCTTTATCAAACCGTATGAATGTGTCCCAGCCCAGGATAGGAAATTATGCCTTTATGCTGAATAATCAAGATGAGCCTGAGATGTTGCCCCCTCTAGACGTCCCTGGTGTTGTTCTCTTCCAGCCGCTTTTCCAGTTTCCTTCTGTGGATGTCCTTCCCCCTCCTGATCCTCTGCAGAAGTTCCATCTGGACTCTGTGCAGCTACTCTCTGTCCCCTGATGCCAAAACCCCCTACCAAGCAGGGTCTTAATCTTGGAGGTCACCCAGGGTTTGTTTTTGGGAAAACACTGAACCAACTTGGAGGACACAGTGTTCTCCACACAGAAGTTAATATAGTCTGTGATGCATTGGGTCACACTGTCAATGTCAGTGCCATGGGGGCTGCAGAGTGCTTCCCAGTCTATATTTTCAAAGCAGTCTCTGAGCCTATCACTGGCCTCCTCAGACCACTGCTTCACAAGCCTCTTCACGGGTTGTTTGGTCATCACAGGGATGTAGTCTGTGACAAGATGGACAAGGTTTTGATGTGAGCAGCCGAGTGGGGGGAGGGGGGATGAGGTGTATGCATCTTTGATGTTTGCATACAGTAAATCCAAAGTTGTAACGAGATGAAGAGGAGGGAATACAGTGCACTTGGCCTGATCCCATGGTGTTGCAGAGTATGCTTGTTTTGTTGATCTGTGTTTAATGAAAGTGACCACGCAGAGCAGATTTGGCCATTAGCTCAGCAAGGTCCTGTAATCACTACAAGTTGTTTCCCTTTTTTCATGCAGTTCGTTATTGAGCAAACAATCTTTGGGGAGAAAAGTGTGTGTTCCTGCCATCTTCTTTCTCCCTTGTTTTATTTCCCTCTGCAAGGCTGCTCTTTGGAAAGTATTGATTCGGTGGCTTGAAAATAACAAACCCCCAACCGTGCGAGTGTGGTAATAAACAGGCTCAGGAAAAAAAGGGAAAAAAGCACACATGAAGTGTGTGCCCTGAAATAATAATCAGCTACTGTATATGCTCAGATTCAGTCATCCAGAGTTTATTGCTCTTACTTTTGTGTGCCATCCTCTACCTTTTGGTAGCAAGAAAAAGTACCTGGGTTGTAGGTATGGCACAGTGCCAGGGCTATGTCACTGGAATACAGTAGGCTACATAGACTTGGAGCTGTATGGTTGTGTTGCAGGGTTTAAAAGACCTTCAAACCCCAGCAGGGTGAATGTGAGTCATCCAACATACCTCAGCTCCTGGCTGGTGAATTAAGTCAAAATGTGAGGTATGGCCCTGATTGTGTAACGCTGTGTTCACACTGATGGCACAGAAAAGTACAACATAGACACACGTCAAAGAAGCTTGATACATTGTACACTTATGCATGCACTCATAGACAAAGGGACATATATCAACTTTTGCTGGGCACCCGTGTCATCTTCAGTGATTTGCAACTGTTTTATCTCCACAAAGTAGCGTACTTGATTACTTGATCTTCTTCTCCAACTAGTTTCTAAACCGATAAACACATGTGCACATACAAACGGAATATAAATTCCCCATCACTCACTTACATCAATACACATGGACTCACCAGAATCTGGCCGGTCTGGTTCTATTAATGGTAATCAGCAGGGTAATGATGACGGAGCTGTGACTGGCTTACTTACTGGTGGCTGATGGCCATACTCTCTGACAGCTGTCAGCCGCCATAACTACGCTGCCAGGGCCCTCCTTAGGACTTATTTCAGCTCAGCACATCAGCTGCAACAGCACATCACACACAGACTTGTTGATTATCAGCATCAGTGGGGCCGGTTTGGAAAGATTTCTCTGACCGCCTGTCTGCTAATGACAGCCACCATGATGGTGGATGGGAGAAAGAGGACACAGCCTGTCACTTTGATTCATGCAACAGCAGCTCCAACTGGGTGGACCGCGCCAAAGTCTCAACAGTCGTTATATTCCTTCGTAAATGACATTTAAAGTGTGAAGCAATGGCTGTCCTTGTGGCTCAGTCACCCCAGGCCAGGCCCCTGACATGAGTGCTGAACCAGTTCCCAAGTTTTGCATGGAGGTCAAAAGCCCCAAAACAAGTTTTTCTTACTCAAATGCTATAACTCAACTTGCTGCCATGATTGAATCTGTGAAAGGGACCTTGAATATAAATAATAATCAATAGTCAATAATCTGATGTACTCATGAATTTTCTTTTTTCTTTTATCTTTGCTGCATTCTCTCTATACCCCTCTTGGCATGCACACTTATTTATATTCCGTACTTCTGCATTTAAAGCTTAAAGTGAATTACCTTTGATGTAAAATAAGATATTCAGAAGCACTACAGAGTAGGAGAAGAAACATTGTGATTTTCTTGGTGGATCAAAAAAATTTTTAAGATATGACAACTTTATAATATTCTTACTTCATTTTTATGTTTGTTCAAACTACATGGGCAATGTTCTGCGAATACAGCTTGTGCAATGTACAAGATGCTATCAGGGACCACCAGACGCCTCCTGATACAATATAATCACGATACTTATGCCACGATACAATATTATTGCGATTTCAAACAAATTGCAATAATCTGCGATATATTGCAATTTATAACCCTTTTCCAACTTGTAATTTTTCCCAATTTCAAAGGATGTTTTATCTAAAAAGAAACATTTCTCTGTTTGTTCATATCACTTCAATTTTATTGCTGCAAAATAGGATTGTCAAGCAGACAAACTGACACATATATGATGCAAGATCGATACTTGGCACCTGTGTATCAATACAGTATTGCCACTGAAAATATTGCGATACTATGCTATATCGATTTTTTTCCCCACCCCTAGTGGCACGGTAAAGACTGTACAAGCAGGAACCTTGCTGAACTTACATAGAGCATACAGGGAAACATATGTTACAAGTGATGTATTTTTTTTCTGTAAAAACAAGATCTACTGCAAGGTATAAAATAGTATTACTTGATTGTCAATGGCAACTTCTAACAACAGAATGTTGACCAATAAAAAGAATATTGGCGGTCAGACAACAGTTTACCAGAGATTGTGCACTGCTGGATTGATTCAGCTTTTAAGAGGGAGAACTGCTGGATGAAGGAAAACAAAATGGGAAGAAGATGAAACATCTTTAAAGCATCACACTAGATACCACATGGGTCATGTTTTAAGGCTTAAGCTTTCCACATAGGGTAGACAAAGTCAATTAGAGTAGGGTAGATAGACGCAGAACTACCAAGAAGAGCTAATATTAATTGCTTTTTTTAAGGTTATTTCTTTGGGCATTTTAGACAGATGAGGAATTGAAAGGGGAGAGAGGGGTGAATGACATGGAGCAAAGGGCCGCTGCGTGAGGAATAAACCTCTATGTGCGCCTGCTCTACCAATTGAGCTAACCCGGCCACAATATTAAGTGCTTTTATACCGTTTGTTCACTTCCACTTACAGATGCCAGACCTGAACTTTGAAAGTGCATATCTTTGAATCAACCTATCATAAGAAAAACCCATTTTCTTAGAAGAGCTTATAAAGGCCAGTATCAGATGACTCAGACGAGTATTCCCTTAAAAGTAAATGATTACAATCATAAGACAAGATCCACCTATGTGGACTAAAATCTTTGTTAAAGTAGGCAGACAGCAAAGCATGAAAGCATCATCATCAACATGTTGCACAATGTCAAACATAAGTATCATCAGTGGTGCATTGATGAGTGAAAACAATGTTGGCTAAAACCTGAGTTCATTAGACTCATGCACTGGAAAACCATGCATATGGCGTCCTCAAGGCCTGCTAACAGGCACTACATTTTGTAAACTACCTCTTAGCCTTGTACCAGCTTATAACAATATATTGCACGGTTAACATCCCCCTCCCTAACTCTTTTCACAGTCAATCCGAGAAGTGACAGGCTATGTGTTGGTGGCCCTGAACCAGTTTGACTACCTGCCTTTGGAGAACCTGAGGATCATCCGAGGAACAAAGCTATATGAGGACCGCTACTCCCTCGCAATCTTTCTCAACTACAGACGCGATGGAAACTTTGGTCTGCGCCAGTTGGGTCTGAGAAATCTCACAGGTGAGTGATTGAATTATTGTCTGGTTGCTCACATGTTTCTGTGTTGTCTTGTTTTGGGGATTTGTGAGTGCCTTTTGTGCAATTGCGTGGCCTGTCAGTCATTGGCAATGCAAATATGAGTTCAATCTTTTAAAAAGCTTCTTTTTATCTGAAATAAAACATTTAATATTCTATATTTCCTTGCCTCCTGGTGTGTGTGTGCACGTTAACATTTTCATTCACCACCTGCTGGCAACTCCTAAAAGGTTAGGACAGCAGAGATGGTTTACTTCTTTAGACCAAACAAACAATATTCAGGACCTTAAAGGAGAATTTCAGCCAATTTCTATGTTAATCTTGATTGCTATAAATATGCAGTACTTACGATTGAAAAACCCTGACCTGAATTGGTGCAGCCAACACTGCAGCTAGTAGCTGCAGCTACGTGTACAAGCTTCCACTGAGCTAAACGGCAGTTAACGGGCACATTTTAGAGTGCCTTTGTGCCTCTTAACAGACACACAATGCAATTAATATGTGTACAACATGAACAGGGCCCTTACGTAACATCAAGATGCATTTTCAAGTCAGACATTGTTTTAATTCAGCTATCCTGTCTTGTTGTTGCCTGGTTAGGTGCTAGAGCTAGCTAGCTGTTTTGATAAGTGTGTTCAGCCAGGCTTTTGTGAAAATCATGACACAGCAGTGTCGTGTGTATTTTTAGCGCATACATTTTGTGTGTGATCGATCTATCTGTTGTTGGTGAGTAGGAGGCTTGGCAGTGTCGATCTGTGTGGTAGATTCCTTAGCCTTAGACCACAAAGGCCCTCTAAAACTTGCCCCATTAACTGCCATTTTAGTTCAGCCCAGGTTTTGCTTTTACACTGAGGCACACTGGTTGGATGGTACTTACTTTGAACATGAAATGAAGAAATTGGTCAATGTGCTGGCAGTTGTTTACTGGCTTCTACGCCTTCATGCAAGATAGACACATGCAGACAGTCTGCCTCTTCTTCTTTTCCCAAGTAGCTGACTGGTGCTGTTATCAATTAACCCTATGCTGACTCGTGATGTTGTAAAAAGACATTATCTCTTCTGTCACTTCCACTCATTTGTCCTGCTCACACACAGTGTTTCATGTCTGATTTAGCACACACACCACAAGCCAAGCCTGTATCCCCAGAAGTTGAAGAAGACAGTGAATGTGATTTCTGATTTAAAAAAAAAAAAGTGTACTAAATACGAAACATTGTGTGGGTGGCTCTTCCTCTTTATTAACAACGGATCCTTGTGCTGCAGATTTCCTTTAGGCGGCCTGACCCTGAAGTCAGAAAGAAATGAAGCTCTTGACTTGCAAAAGGAATCTGAAGCTTTTTCCAATAATGGGCTAAATGGGGCATACAAAGGCAACGTCATGATGTGTGAGGTATTATTAACTCATTTTGAAGTTGAATTCTACCTCACAAATATTATTAGTGACTGAAAATGAAGATGGAATCAGTTGGTGTTATGGCTGAATATAATTAAGTACAAGTGTTATAGTAAGTCTTGCACAGTTGTGTCTAGTCCCTTGGTGCAAACACTGCTATGGTGATTTTCAGTTGCTCTTCAGTGAAATCATAACATGAATATTTTTGCTTATTATCTTTTACATGCAGGGAAGCATGAGAAATGAATGATTTATTAGGTAGCACCACATATTGCCATTCATGTCCTCTATGATGAGGAATGTCAGTAAAATGTGCTTTGAAATTACTTTTTGCTTCTTTTTTTGTCCATGGGGATGAGCTCCCTGAGCAATCAGACTGGACTGTTGGCAAACAGTACACTGAGGCGTATTTACACCCAATAACGCAGTGGAAGTAATGTTTTACAAATGTATGAATATATTTCACTAACATTGAGGCAACAGCAGAAAGACATGTTATCTGTTATCCACAGTAGAGTTTAAAAGATCTGTATTGAGAGATTACAATTCATTCTGAGACTAGAATTTATGTAGATTTGTGAGGAAGAAGCATAGCACTGAGCTTTCGTCTCTGCCGCTTCCAAACCCCCTTTCTAAATAATTCAATTCTCTCATTGTTCTCTTCAACTGTTCCTTCCTGGTGATCCCCCAGGGTTGAAGGAAGCGACACAGCGATCCTCAACTGTATGTGTAGAAACAGTATGTGCTTGTGCGTAATGTTCCATCTTGTATTCTTTCTCGCATGTTGCATTGTACTTAAGGAATCTCATTTGTCCAGCACCAACGGCAGCTTTTTTTTTTTGCTAAGCCAGTCCTCTTCATTGTGGTGCCAAGTTGAAGGCAGTGTTGAAGGAGCCAGGGCTGGACTATGTGAAAGCTGCTGTTTGATGTGCTATCCATGGCCTCAAGCCATGAAGTAGAAGGGGAAGTAATGCACAACAGCCATGGCCTGAATCTGCTCTACTGCTCTGGCTGTTTGAGTTTCACCCTACTTTCTTTTCTTACTGTCAAATTGAATAGATTCTGCTTACATTCTTGTTCATGGCATTTTATATTTTTCTTGTAATAGGAAGATTCTCATATGTAATGGGAAGTGTTGTTATTATAACAGCATACCAACCAGCGGTCTTGAGTGCTCCCTTTGGTTCATAGTAACCAAGACTTGACCCAAGGCCCAAATAATGTCCAAATTATCTAATTGTATCCAGGTAGGCTATCTTGTATCTATTTCTCTGGGTCTACATCTTATTATAAGTCATGTGTTGCCTCATTGCAGGGAAAAAATGTGACTCTTGAGGCAAGATAAAGTGTAAACTGTGAAGCAACATGTGTAGCTGTTCTTTTCGGCTGTGGCTGCTCATTAATTAGCGGCTGCTGCCAGTGGTAGTGTTCACTCTCTTTTTGGGTCTGTTATAGTCGACTGCATTTTGGATTAGGCCTAATTATCCTTGAGTCTATTTCAGGCAAGTTTTGGCTGTCTTCAGGTACATTTTCCATGGGGTAAATCTTTGAAAATGTAAATATACATGTCACATTTAGATAGATGGGGCTGTTTTGGATCAGGTCCAAGACTTTGGACACCTAACAACCTTAAATATCATCTTATCTCTTTACAACAAGAAACTTTTCTTGAAGGGTCTATCATATCACTGCTTTTTGCACAGATGGTCCTGAAAGTTGAACAAGCTCTTGCTGGGGGAGGGATAGATCAAGTCACATGTGTCCCAGTTTGTCCTGTTGCAGTTCTCATCATTCTACAGTGTGCTGCTGAGGAAGGATATAAGCCTAACCATCCGGGTAGATCCACTTGTGTACATCAAGCAGTACATCAAAACACGCTCCTTCCTGGATGTGCATTAGTGAGTCCAAGGCTAGCTGCCTCATTCATTACAAGGCCTTTGATGTTGCTGTCATATTGGTCCACCGTTCCTCTGCCAGCAGCTCTCAGGAGAAGTTTAAAATGATCAATATAATGCATAAGAAAAATATATAAGAGGATAAAACATATTAACTACATAAGGGCTAATCGAGGAAGGCACAGTAAAAGACCCCTTCAGTGCTGAAAGCACCTGCATTTCTACTCGGGTTGAAATTGCCAACGGATGAAATCAATTTGTCGCTAGTATATTGTAGCATTGCACTTATTGATTTTTCTGGTGCACTCGCTGCGAGCTGTGAATGGACTCTGGATTTGAGGGGACTGGAGGATGGAGTGGAGGAGGTCTCTGGCTGAGCAGGGATAGGACTCCCTCTGATGCACCTTTCAATCAAGCTTAGCTAAGTTATCCTCATGAATATGAAATATAAGGCACAGTCAAGCTGGTAAAAGTTGAGGAGTGGTGTGGGTGCAAGGGGGTGTATAGAAGTGAATACGAAATGCTAAAGAATCTTTGCTCTTGTATGGAAAGTTAAGTTGCGTTGTCTGTTTGATATTACTTTGTGAGAACAAAAAGCTGGTCCCTTTTTTTGCTTTTTGTGATTGCTGCAAAGAGTAGCTTCAAATAAGTTTGTCTTTCTACCTTTACTTCCCATAGCCAAGCAAGAAAAAGGTTACAGACAGCCGCCTCCTGACATTTTCAAAGTTCCTAATCTGTATTTTGATGCACGCTGACCCGCAGTGTCTTCCTTCCTGCTTAGGCAAACATTTTCAGCCTTTCTGTGTCGATTCACATGAACTCCGGGCAGCTTCTGTGGTAATTACAGCCTGCTTCCCTGGCAAAATAATAACCGCGTCAATAAGGAGCACAACACAGATGAGCTTTCTGATTTAACACATTTTACTGCCACCCGCCCCTCCCTCCCCTCCCTCCCTTTCCTTCATTTCATCCAATATAGTTTTTTTTCGGATTTGTTTTGTGTTATTGATTCATTTTTCTAACCACCCCTACGCCTGCACTGCGTCTGTCCAAAATGAAGCATCCAATCTGAGGCCCCATCTGCTGAATGATCCTCTCTCATCGCATGCATGTACACAAGCCTGCGTTTTACGCCAAGGCGTTATCCACTCCTTCATGGCCCATCTGCTCTCTCTTTATCTACCCTGTTTTTGGTCTTTCTTCCATCTCTGTATCCCTCTCTCCTTGGCTCTGTGTATCTCCTCATATTTCAGATAGCTGGCTTGATTTGTTACATTCATGTCTTTTACACAAATGCGTGCAATGTAATGTTTGTACCATTACGTATTGTATGCAACACCCATTTGAGCACAGTCCTACTGTGTTCTGCAAAGCCTACTGGAAATATTTAGTGCAGTAATCTCAGTGAATTGTACGCTATCATCTGCTGAACGTTTCCTGCTTGATGCATAGGGAAGGCAGTGAAAGGATGAAATGGGATGGGGCAAGGTGAAAGGGAAGACTTTAGTCAGTGTGTTTCCCCCAGACAAGGGACTGCTGAGAAGGGGGCATGAAATTCCTGCCTTCTTCTGATCCCTGAGACTTCCATTCACCATCTAACTTCTAGGAAAAGAAAGAGCAATTCTGCCACAGGAGGGAGGCAAGATTGGTTCAAGGCACAGCACCAGAATTTAGTCGGGCCTCTTGCCTGGCAGTGCACAGTCCTCTGGTCTCCTTCAATTGTGTGTCTAATTGATTACTTCCCATGCAATTACTCCCGTGTCACACTCAATATTTCACTGCTCCAGGAAGGGGCAAGAGGGACTTTCTTTTGAAGGACGACATTCATATTGTCACATTTGTAAGCCCCTAATGTGACTCGTGAGGAGGCACATGTTAAATTGACGTCCGGAACGGGCCATCATTGCTGGTTGGTGCTAATTGATTGCTCTGTAATACCAATGTGTAAAGGCGATAGTGAGACTATTATGGCGTTTTTACATTAGATTGTACCTGCTTGACTCGCCTTCACTCCACTTGCCGTGCTAACAGGTACTTTTTTTCAGTTGAAGTTCCAAATTTTTCTTCTAGCTATGGCAACAGCCACATGCCAAGAGTAAAAAATAACACACCTTCAATGTTCTGTGTGTGTCACGGCAGTGTCCTGCAGCGTCGCTATGACGACTAGCCACAGTTGCATCACCCATAAGGCGGTACTAAATCTGCAATGGAAAATAGAAGACCGGGAACCATGGCCGAGTTGAGCTGGGTAGAGCTGGTACTAGCAGTGGGTAATCTTCCTCTGCCCATGATGGCCCCGATTTTCCCAGGTCATAAATCAAGATTAATATCCTTCATAATTTCCCAATTCTATAATCTTACAATCCTTTCTTTCATTCATTTCTTCCATATAGTACTTCCTTTTTTAGATGTAAAATGTAACATGGACAACTGACTTCATTAATTTTGCTCCAGGGCCATCCCTACATGTATATGTCTCTGAAAGTGTTGCCTTAAGGGTGCAGTGTTGCTTTTTAATGCTTTTGTTATTCATTATCTTTGAGTGCAATGTTTCAGATTTTTATAAGCAAAAAATGACAAAGTTTTATGAAATGGTTATGGACAACAACAACAACACAACCTGCTATGAGGAAATAGAAATAATACTACAAATCTTTGCTAATTAAACGTGTGTGGGGGTCTCTTTGTCTCTGCCTCTGTGTGTTGCATATAATGAATTACTTTTTTAATTACTTAAATCTTTGCAAATCTTCATCAAATCAAGCTCACATAATGGTACATGACTTACTAAGCAACCATTAAAGCAACCATGCATTTTGCAACTTTGTCAGATAAGCCCTGAAACTGTAAGACCCATTTGCACAAAAAGTAAAAAAGTCTTAAAAGATGTAGAAAGTAAAAAAGAAGTAGTATTTGGAAAAGTGGAAAGCAGATACACACACGTCAAAAAGATGGCTGTGGCTAATACAATTGAAGCAGCCTAAATCCAGCCTTTAATTGACTTCCGTGCAGCTCAAGTCCTTTTATTTTTTCATCATTGAGGGTTGATAAAATCAACCACCTAGCTTCAACATTACAATGATTAATGACCGATCGTTTTCATATTTGTTTGCTGCATAGTTTATATCATTCGAGGATGGATACTACAACAAAGAACATGCGTCCCCGATCAACTGATTTAACTCCAGAAATCTAGAAAATGTCCATTTGATGATGCTTGCCTATAAGACCGCAAACTTCTCTTCTGATCTTCCAAATAGTGCCATTCTGGGGACCATGTCTCTGTTTTTATGCATGCAAGCATGCTAGTGTGTGAATACATCAGTACAGTAGTGCTCATATGTGTTATATGTGCCTGTTTCCAATAAATAATTTACATTGTCTGAGCCCGTGATTGCATTACGACCAACCTAGGCCCACTCTGACTATCCTCATTGATTATAAATATTGTCCAGCCCAAGCCTCCACCTCTTCCTCACCTTTCATCAACTAGAGAAATATCCAGTCTTGCCTAAACATGACTACATACCCTTTATTACCAATTTCCAAACTGAACCTCTGCAGCCTGCTAGAAGGAAGAATCGACTTTTATCTCATTAAAAGTTAAAATAGGCACGGAAAGAATTTTAATGCCGATTAATTACAAAACACAGTCCTCTCCTCTCTTTCTCCAACATTTTCCATTTCCCCTGATCTCAGATCAGGCTTCGATTTTCCATGATGTTAATGTAAAACTGGCTCAGAGACCAATAGGACACTGTCATCTCAGCTGAATTCTACCCTGTTGTTTCAGCAGTGTTAATATGTCCGATTGAGCGTGTGTGCAGGGGATTCATTTGCTCTATAGGTTAGCATATGTTTCTTAGCCACTTGAACTGTGTAACGTTTCTGCTCTCTCTCTCTCTCTCACTCACTCACTCACTCACTCACTCACTCACTCACTCACTCACTCCTCACACTACCGCAGCTACGTGTTCTCTTTGCAAAGTAGCATCATGTAGAGCCGGATTCTCTCACTTTGTTGTCACTTAGTTGTTTTCATTATCTGGGTTAAGCTTCAGAAAAGAAACTAAAATGTTGGAAAAAGACATCTAGAGTAAGTTTTAGATGTTTGACCATTGACACTAACCCTGAAACATACATTCCTTTTGATAAGTTGACTGAAAGTAACGTTAACATTACATCCAATCCGCAACATTTACTAATAATAATACATTTAGTAAATACAGTTACGTTAATTAAGCTGTAAAGGCGTGCTTGCCTGCATGTCTTCGCGGTTTGTTCCATGTGTTTTGTTGCTGCATGCTTCTTGTCTAATTCTCAGTGGACTGTAGGTGAATTTAGTTTATTTCAAGAACCGGTAATGTCAAAAAGCATTACTGACAGAGTGGGGGATACTGCTGCTAAACTTATTTCTGTCAATTTTTTCTTAATTTGACCATTCTTACGTCGTTCACATTATTGTTTATCATGCAAAAGTGATTGTTCCAGTAATTTAAATTATTATTTTTATTTTTTTTCCTCCATGTCACCTCGGGGATCCATAAAAATTTAATACATTTTGTCATACTTCTTTTTGAATGATTATATAGTGTATGTATCGTTCTTGCTGTTGTTTTTGTTGTTCTGTCTCCTTCCCGTATTTCCTCTCTTTGTTTGGTGTGGAGACATTTGATCAAAGGAAGGATTGTGGAAAAGGTGCACTGTGCCTTCTCCGGTATATGTAGTGTGCTTTTCTGTATATTGCCATCTAGACCAATGTTTTGCACTTTTGCTGATTTGTTTAAATACATAAAAAATTGATTAAAAAAAAAAGATTATATAGTTTGTTTGGTTTTCGTCATGAAAAATAGGTCCTCAACAAATATTTTCTGCTATAGTTTATGTTGACAAAATCAACACTGCTCTAAGCCTCACTTTTGCTGACCTAGAGTTTTTACTGGTTCATCAATTGTAGAACTGCAAATAAAAATATATATCATAGCTGTTTGGTTGTCCATAAGTGGAATTAAAGGACACCTGTCAGCAAATCAGAAACAAAGAGATTTTCCAGGGCTATCACAGTGATAATGTGATTCCACCTTGGACAAATAACAAATGCTGTCATTGTTTTTGGCGAAACAGTCTTGCATATGTAGTATATCAATATCACTGGACCAAAAATTCAAATGATGGCAACGTTTTGTTATTTCATATGTTTTACAATGTACATGATAACCCATTTGAATAAAACAATTTAATGCAGTTTAGAACAGCATAAAGGCTAGTATTAATAATCTTCTCTAAACTGATTTTAATAATTGATTAGAACTTTGGTCAATGCAAATATTAAGCCTCTTTTTGTGTACTTTGCAACATGTTTGCACAGTGACAACACATTACTGATTGTATGAACACTGCTTTGTCACACTGAAACATTCCGGAAACCCAAACACTCACAAAGACAAACACTCACAAACACATTAAGGGCTTTACCCTTCTAAAATGTATGTTCTTGTTGTCCAATATGTGCTGTATCTATCGCTTTATATTTATTGTTCCTATTTTGAAGAGTCTGCCATACTGTAGATATGATAGCAGTTTTCAAACAAACTGTGATTGTCATGTTCACTTTCTGCCACTGGCTATCATTGTGGCTTTACCATTTCAACACATGGCTGTGCAGCCTTGACATGCAGTTCTTACTTTGATTCTGAAGGCCAGACTGCATTGCAGACAGGTCTTTGATGTCAGAGGCGCTCAGTGCTCATCTCAGAGGAGGAGCAAAATGAGTGGGAAAGCAAATAAAATAGGAGCTGACTGGCAGCTCAGTGGGTCTCAAAAGCCACTGAGGAAAATCTCACTTTCTGTCAACTTAGTTATGAGGCCTAAATGGACACCTGTAGACTTGAGGTGATACAAGATTTTCATTGTTAGAAACATGAGGTGTTAAACCTTGATATAAGCAATAGTGTCTTTTAGGCAGTAAACGTAAGCTATATTATTGTAGTCTTTTGTTGCCTATGTAATTGTTTTTGCCAACAATTTTCCCTATGACAACATGTGGAATGTATTGCTTCTGCAATCTGAAGATGTCTGACTATCTGACGATTTTCCCACCATGGCTGATTCACACCAAATACAAGAGCTGTGTGAACAAAGTGAGAGCCATTCCCTGTATGTGTGTTTTCTGAATGATTCTCAATAGGCCTGGAAAAACAAGGCCTCAATGACCTGTTAAGCAAATAATGCACTGACTAAAGCCAGCTTCCTCTGTGGTAAAACCAACATACTTGGTATGCTTGTGGTAAGATATGCTCTCTCTTTCCATTGTTCCTTCTCTTTCTCTCTGCATCTCTCAGACTCTGTTTTGTTTTGCCGATTCCAGAGAGTGTGGCTTATTTTAATTCAGCTGGCAGGCTGATCACACTTCAGCCTTGATAAGCTAAGTGGCCCTCAGGAGCAGCAATTGAAGGTCCTTTTACTGTTTTTTACTTGTTTGTCCCCTTATTAATCTTTTCTGTCTTACCTTATTTGTCTTTTTCCTCCATTGTTTTCATGGTTTTGTTTTTCTTTCTTGTCTTATCTCAATGTGTTGTAATATGAATTTCTACTCCCCCTCATCTGCCCTACCCATAAAGCTCAGATAACCAGGGTTTTCAGTTTCTACAGTTTTACAGTTTGAGTAAAAAATATGAAAGGATTCCCCCTCCATAACTATTCTGTCTTGATTTTATGTTTTCCTCTTCTCATCTTTAAGCAGATGCTTTGCCTTGCTCAGTTATAATTCCATAATCCCCAAATCTCAGCCATTTTTCATAAAGACTCATAGGAAACAATTGCATGAGGGATGGGGCAAATTTAATCAGCAGCCTGCGAATGCAATTATCTTGGCGGAGAAGAGGCATTTGTTTGGGGGATGGGGGACATGGCCGATGCCCCACGCCATCTACTATACCTCAGCAAATATCACAACAACATTTCTCCTTCAGAGTGACACAAAGGATAAAAAGGACACATGTTATTTCTAAGGTTAGAACAATGTATCAATGTTAAAGATTGAGAAATAGCACTGAATGGTTTTCTCTCAATTCTATTTGGACTGAAATTGCAACACATTCATTTTGACCAGTACCTATTTCAGACCTTAATACTTTGTTGTACTCTTTGTCCAATGTCTACTTTCATTACACAACTTTAACTGCCATTGGCGCATGCTCGGCTGCGACAGCACTCACCATTTCTGTCACGAACCGTGTCAAACATTGCTGCCAAATTAATTGGTCTCCCCACACCCACACTCTCACAGCTCAATTTCAAGGCCCACCCATCACAACCACAATAGCACAGGATACCACTCTCCCACTCAACCACCATTTCATCATTCTGCCCTTTGGACGCAGGTATAGGTCCCTGAGGTGCAAGAGAGCTCGCTATGGCAATAGCCTGGTGCCTGCTGCCATAGCAGCCCTAAACAAAATACCCAGATAAAACATCAGTGCCACTTTGTCTGTGTTATTTTCCTGCATGTCATTCTGTTATGCTTGTACTTCCATTTTTCTGTAACCTAGAACGTACAGTGTTGTGACGAAAAAGTTACCCTTGGGGACAATAAAGTCTAAAGTGTAATAATTTTTAGACCCATGCCCAACTGCTGCTGTACATCCAGGCAGTTATTTCTCACGTTCTTCCTTTTCCATTTTATGCTCCTGTTTCATCCACAGCCCTAACCCCTCTCAAGACAATTTATGTTTTCTATTGCCATATTTATTTATTTTGTTAACTCTGTGTCACTTATTTTGAAATGCCTTTATAGAAGCTTTTACTTGTTTTCCACCCAAACCCTTTTCAAAAAAAAGTTTCAACAAAATAACAGCCCTGGGTGAGACTAAGAGTTTCAAATTGAATGGCTTTTGTGTTGAGATGGAAGAGGTTGTTCATTACTTCACAAAATGCACAGTGTGAACGTCATGCTGCACACGTGATGCTGCACCCTGCCGCGGCCACTCAGCCATGAATGTCATTTGGCATGTTAAAATTAAATGTGCATGTACATGTGTGTATGTGTCTCCACATACATAGGCAGACACATAGGCAGACACATACTGTACAAACAGAACATATGTAATCATGAAGAAAACACTCATCTCTGTTAAATCTTTAATACCTTTATTTTTCTTTTATTACAGTTATATTTCCATCTCCCAAACTTGTTATTTGGTCTTACGATGCTTCCTTTTCGATGCTTTTAAACCTTTCACAGTTCTCTTTCTTCTACCAACCCGGTAGTGCAAGACACACACACACACACACACACACACACACACACACACACACACACACACACACACACACACACACACACCGCCCACACTGTGGCTCTTGACCGCAGTGTGTTCAGAGACAGTCAAATCCCAACACTGCCATCTCCCTGGTGAAGTTCTTGCAAAGCGCTTTCATGTAGTCGAATTAATGCAGTTGTTCTTTTCAGGTCAATAGTTAAACACATAAAAGTGCAATTATATTTGAATGGGTACCACCTTTTTGCTTGGGGACTGCGTTAACTGTTAGAATTGTATGTCATGCATGTGGAAAGTGTTTCATCCGTTGACCTTAAAGGAGATATGAAGTTTGTGATGCATGCTGTCAGACATTTCACACTATATATCTTGAATTAGGAAATTCATTGGTTAATTCGACACTGTACAATCGTCAAGCCTGCTTAAATTTAAAAGTGTGCGTTAGTGTTTTTTTTGTTGCTTAGCAAGAGAAATGGAATGATTTAGTGACATGGCCCATGAACCTTGAAGTTTAGTTCTGAGTCAAAATGACTCAAGCTTTCTTGCCTGATGGCAGTATGTCCCACCGAATGAAATGTTATTGTCAGTTTCTCTCTTTTATACTTATACTAAGTAATTTTTTTGTTTTGTCCTGATTGAACTGTAAAACATTGTGTGACTTCCAGGCTCTAATATCTAAAATTCACCTTAAAAGACCATCAATTGGGCACTTTTTTTTTCTTTAGAAGACAGCCACATAAAGCATAGCTATGGACAGTGTTGTTGTTTGTTGTTTTTTTAGATGTTTTTTGATGACTGAGTGACTGAGTGAGTTTTCCACTATTGTCAACCAGGGGTTGAAGTATAAAGCCAAAATGTCTTGATCGCCCCTGGTGGTTGGCTACAGTATAGGCGGGTGTATGGGCAGGACTTCAATACCAAGGCTCCTCCGCCGGATAACTACTGTGCAGACTTTTACTCCAAAATGACAATCTCTTCTTCTCTTCTGGTTGGCTTGGTTATGTCTATGTATAAACGAATGTACAGGGCAAATTTATGCACTCATGCAAACACATTTCCCTTTTTCTTGTCATTCACCTACATGCAAGTACACGCAGATACATAAATACTTTACATCTGGGATATGCAAGCATTTCCTTGGCAACAGTGGGGACTGGAGGGCAATGATGGAACTGTGCAGCAGTAGCAGATGATGGATGGGATGGGAGATCACCTATTTGTAGAGCAAAGGCAGAGATTTGCTGTCCTGACACCTCCTGTCGGCAACAGAGCAACTCAGAGCATAGTGATTGACGCAGCGCTGTGTGGCAACATGACCAGCATATGGAAACTCACAAACTACCTTCTCTTAAAGCTTATTTTCTTAGCTGTTTATCAATGTTTTAAGTGTTTCTTTCTTTCTTCAGTAGAAGAGAATGTGGCCTCAGGAGTGGGCCTGCTTAACCAAATAGTTTCCTTCACTAATTTGTGCGTCATCTATTCAACCTTTGCAACCACATTTTAGACACTCTTTACATGATGTTTCTTTCTCATTATATTTTAGTAGCCATCTTTTATATCAGATGAACAGATACACTGATGAATGATTCACCTATCAGCAATCACTCCCAAGTCACTTATTCTTCATCTTTCATTTACAGTTTTTATTTTGCACGATCTTTCATTTGCTAATTTATTTATTTCAATTCAATGAAATTTTATTTATAGTCTCAATAAGAGTTATCTCAAGACACTTTACAGATAGAGTAGGTCTAGACCCCACTCTATAATAGGGTTAGGGTTAGAAGGCATTTAGTGCGACAATGGCGAGGAAAAACGTCCTTTTAGGAAGAAACATCAGACAGACCCAGGCTCTTGCTAGGTGGTGTCTGAGGGCGGTTGGGGTTGTAATGAATAGTGGCAATAACATTCACAATAAAAGAAAAGACAATGGAACGGGGACTAGAAATAGTTGTAGTAGTCCATGGTAGAAGTACACTGCAGGGCATTAACTGCAGGACGTAGCAGGACTTTGCAGGGCACAGCAGAGCGTAGCAGGATGTAACAGGGCATAGCATGATGTGTAGCAGGACCACGGTAACCATGATTTTGGTGCCACCCTAAGAGACCTTAAAGATGAATTGTTGGAGATCTATAGGATAAAAGCAGTCTGAGTATATGTCAGGTCTTGTTGTTCTTTCTAGCGGCCCTGCGCTTAAGGTGAACTGTTAGAAGTTAAGGGCAAAAGGTGATGAATTTGATCACTAATTGTTATAATTTTATCATTAAAGAAGCTCAAAGTCGTCACTACTCAGAGCTATAGGAATAGATGGCTCAATAGAGCTTTGACTATCTGTCAGCCTGGCTACAGTGCTGAAAAGAAACCTTGGGTTGTTCTTATTTTCTTCTATCAGTGATGAGTAATAGGCTGATCTGGCATTTCTGAGGGCCTTCCCATATATTTTCAGACTGTCTTGCCAATCTAAAAGAGATTCTTCCAGATTGGTGGAACGCCATTTACTTTATTTTGCGAGTTATACCAAGGTGCTAGTTTCCTTTGCTTCATCATCTTCATTTTAAGAAGCGTAACAGAGTCTAAAGTCGTCCGTAGCGAGGTCGTAGCACCATCTACAAAATTATCAATTTTGGAGGGACTAAAGTTAACATGTGTCCTGTTATTTTAAGGAACGACACTGAACTAAATGCTGGTGGAATATCTTCCTTGAATTTTGCTATATCACTGTCAGCCTAGTGTAGAATCTTTTATTTGATTTCGTATAGTCAGGTAGTAAGAATTCAAAACTCAGAGAGATTGTTCTGATAAAAAAGGAATCTGCGGAAATACTAATAAATCTTCAATTTTGATGCCATATGCCAGCACAAGTCGAGGTGTGGTTAAAACAGTGAGTGGCCTTGTGCGCTCATATTTCCTAATGTGAGAGTGCATTAAGACTGTCCCTTTCTAGCTACCCTTTAGAACTACTTACTGTGATCTTACTTTTCTCTTCTAATACTGGCTCTGTAGTTGGGAAGGGGGCCTTTTATGCAGCACCATAGCTATTGAGCACTTCCCAGTACATAGTTTTTTTATGGTTTGCCATTGAAACAGTCTAATAAAGCTTCTTTTTCAAGCAGTTCATAATAGCAGTTGCAGAAGGCCAGCAGAGTAGTGCTGACATTCCCCACCTACATTTTCCCAAATCTTGTAGTGATTCAAATGAGTGACCTTCTGGTTGCAATCCCACTGATAAAGCAAACTAGTCATTTAATTGTTGCTCAAGGCACGTATAGCAATGAGTGCTTCATTACTGGCGACCCTGAGCCAAGCATGTATGTGAATATGATGTCAGCATGCTTCCTTTCTGCGTGTGGACTGTGCGTGTGCACTCATCTCTTATTTTGGCATTTATGCTAGTATGTCCAGTGCATCCTAGCAGAAACTTCAGCCTTCCACTGCTCCTGGGGTGTACAGCAGGATCTGTGGCCTAGCATTTAGCCTCTTTGACCTAAAATGCATCCTCATCTTCCCGCAGAGTTTCTCCCCTCTGTTCCCCTGAGCTGATAGCAGCGCTGAGGCGAAACCAAGTTGAAGCTCTCAGAGTCAATGAGACAGCACAGTGGAGACCCAGGGTAAAATCCCCAGTCCCACTGCTAGAGGAGGGGAGAAACTCCTGTGTCTGTCTCACCGATTTAATACCTGTCTATCTGCTGTAATTACCTGACTGTTTGAGTGTCTTTCTGAATCTCTTGCTGCCTTTCTATCTTCTAACTACTATCCAGCTGACTATGTTTCCTCTTAATTATCAAGCCATCTTGTTTTTCTTATATATTCATATATCCCTCTCATGTTATCCCATAAGTTAAGATATCAATATGTATGTATGTATGTATGTATGTATGTAATGGTGATATCTGATAATGCAGTCCTCCAACATTGGAGCAAGTCAACCCTTTATTATAATGCTTCTGTTGTCCTACAAATTTGTTCATTAAACAATCCACACAACACTTATTAATTCACTCTCACAAACTCATTAATATGGCTTTTTCTGATTATTCGTTTGCTATTTGCCTCCCAGTCTTAATCAAACCCATCCCTACACTGCAATAAAGAAAAAACTATAAAAACTAACAAAACTATAATCACAACAAGCACTTACCATCAAAATAATTGCATGCATACATTTGTTCTGCCTCCTTGAATTTTATATTGTTTTCCTCCAACGGTCATGCAGCCTGATATTAAAGATCGCTGTGCCTTTTGAAGCCATGCACTCATTCAGAAACACTCAGAGTTGCTCTCAGGACGAAACAGAGAAGGGAGGGGTAGGACATGAGCTGTAGCTACGTGAACAAACTAATTAAGACATCTTCTCTACCCACTAAACAATCAACAACATTTAACCATTGATCTCCCCCTGGCCACCAACTGTACGCCCAGCAAAGGTGCAGGCCAAGCATTTACTTGTAATGAAAAGGCATGAGTTTTGCATGTTGTATGTTTTGTGTAATATCTGTTTGTTAATTATTCATATATTGGTGACAGAGGCCATGGGAAATATTGTAACTGTCCTGGGCCAAGCGCCAGCAAGGAGCCAATTAAACTGTTCTACAGCGTTTTGAACTCGGTCATGTGGCACTACCTGTCCAAATGCACCTTGTATGCAAGTAGCATTAGAATTGTGGAGCTCTCTGGATGGTGTTGAAGATCACTTGTTGTGACAGTGTTGAACAGAGAGTTTTATTGTTTTGGTCCATTAAGTGTGTTCAGTGTGTTGTTTGAGAGTCTTAATGTGGCTCATGTCTAGCTGGAATTAGTGAAAACGCCTTGTCTCACTTGTTTGCCACAGACAAGAATCCTGGCAATAGTTTTTTGCTAAATTGTTAAATTAAAATCTTTTGTTTACAGTTTCAGATTAGATCCATGAAAAATAGTGGTTGTATCCATGTGTCCTGCTAATGAGTATGGCTTAAGTTGCCTGACGTGAGGACACCTATCCTTGATTGATTAATGATGGACAGCATATCTAAAGGGCAACTGTCCACTGGAAATATTCAAAAAATTAATACAGTAGAATAAAGTCTACACTGCATATCCTTCATTCTAATGTGCTTCCTTTTCTTTTTCAAGTCACTATACAGTACTTGTTTGCTAATGACCTAATGTCTATCAGGAAGTGTTTTGGAGAAGAGCAAGCCTTCCCTCAGAGTGTGTAAGATCCACAAATATTGAATGTTACAATGGTTTTAAGGTACTATTTAGTGAGTTACACTTCAAATCATTAAAGAGTACCACCGTTTTGTCACAAATAGATTGAGATTGTGGCTGCATTTTAACTAATTGTCAAGTCAAGATATCAGGGTCAAATTATTTTAAATATTTTTCCTACAAGTGTTGAAGCTGAATCAGGGGCAGAGAGATAACTTTCAATTAATGCTTGTATGTGTGCTTTATTTACATATAAATGCTTCCTTAGCTGACACTTTTGTTCATTTGTTCAACATTATTAAAAAAAAATGACGTACATAAAAAAACATTGAAACCTATGTGAACTTTGGCTAAATATGTCTTGGAAATGTTCATACCTAAATCTGACAAATGTCTGCTCCAATTACTATCCCACGAGCCAGTATGAAGATGAATGCACATATACTTCTTGGTTAACCAGGGTTGAGATGTCCTGCTGCCGTTTTTGTCATAATACCTACTTTGCATTGTCTATATTATGGTTTGTCCATTGCCCTACTTTGCCAGCAGCATCTTATTGTGTAAACAATTTAAATTTGAGACGTGGCCTCCTCCTAGCCCACCAATATCCCTCCTGTGGTGAGAGGCAGGATTAATTTCTATCCCGAACTCCCACAGCACATGCAGAAAGATAGAGAGGGAGAGCTAAGGTTGGTGGGGGTGGGGCCCTGTGTAGGTAATACCACCACTGCCTATTACCCAAGGAGTATCATTTAATCTGGCCTTTGTGGGACGATATTGTATTTGGCTGTTTCAGTGTGGTGCTGGCGGGGCGCCTCGTGTATGATTATGTGTCTCATTGGTTTCAGCCCTGTGTCAGTAATCTGTTTGTAGGAAGATAGAGAACACACAAGCTCTGTAAATAATGCAAATCTGCTACTGGGCTTCACTCCGTCTTTCTTTCCTGCCATTCGTCTCTGTGGCTTTCTCCCTTCTTTATTTGTCTCTCTTTCTATGTCCCAGTCTTTCTCATGTAAAAGTCAGGATTAGGCATTGCACAACAATAATCGGAAGCACCCTCTGTATCCAATCTTTCAACAGACTGTGTGCATGCATGTATGTGTGTGTGTGTGTGTGTGTGTGTGTGTGTGTGTGTGTGTGTGTGAGGAAATGAATCAATCCTCATGATGATCATTGGTTGGTCAAGGCAACACATATTATGATGGCAAGCTGTATGACCTTTCTTGGGTGAAATATAAAATTACAAACTTGTTAGGGCTGCTGTCCCTGACTGGGGCTTAAATCCCAGATGGACTTTATGTTGTGATTGTTTGAGACATAATTGATCCTGTCTGCTTGCAGCGTGGGATAAAAAGGATGGGAAACAACAACAAAATGGGACAAATTCTGGTTGTAATAACAGCAATATGACATGGCTTTGCTCATACCTCATGACAACAACCATCCATTGATGTGTGTGTCTTAAGATCAGCTGCTTCCCCCAAAACCCCACCCTTCTCTTGCCCTCAGATGGAGAAAAAAAGGACAAAGTGCCTATTCAATCTAATGATTTGGATTTGAACATGCAGTGTCTGGCCATGCCAGTTGTTAATTATAAAATGATAAGGGGAAAAAGCTGGCAATTAAAAATCACATCAGGGGCCTGGTAGCAGGATTGCCGAATTAGGTGCATCCTCCAGGCAAAAAAAAAAAATGGTTAAGTACCCAGGAAGCCCTGTGTGTATCTGTATTGACTGTGTGCTCTCTCTCGTCTCCACAGAGATCCTGAGTGGAGGTGTTTATGTTGACCAGAACAAGTTCTTGTGTCATGCAGACACAATCCATTGGCAGGACATTGTCAAAAACCCTGGGATGCATCCTGTGGTGGTGCCCACCAACAGCAGTGCCACATGTAAGTAACCCATCAAAAACACATGTGGAATACCAGAAGATTTGCTTTTACTCTAACCTTTCTTTAAAGAAATATTTCCTTGAGAGGCTTGCTGTTGCTTCACACTCACGTGTTTACACTCATTTACACTGGAAGCTGCATGGCAAAAAAAAAACTGAAGCAGGTTAGTCTTAAACAAGGACTCATTGATTAAGCATTGCACTTCTCTATTCTATACTCAATCAGTTAACAAAAGTTATAAAGTGGATTCAGCACAACCAGAGATACAGTCTTTCTTTATTCCACACATTCTTCTTCTTCCCTTACCCACAATGCAACTTTAGTTAAAGACTGCCGGTTTTGCCGCTGACCTGCTGAGATTGTTATTATAGAGATATAAAACATGTTTCTTACCATTTCACTCACCAAGTCCCGCTCAAGGAGAAGTCTCATTCCAAAATCTAGCGAGAGGTGACTAGTTGCTGTAAGAAAGTGTGGTAAACATTGAGTGAGAGTTGGAGAGAGCAGTCTTGGGAAGAGTTTGTTGTGTTGGAGTACAGAAAGCGTAGCTTAGTGTTATCTAAATGATTTTCCATGTTATGTCTGAATATTTAGCTTATTTCGACAATGTGACTGAGTCAAGTC
>JABXJD010003118.1:0-35527 GCA_013375575.1 Percina caprodes
CTTGATTCTTTGATTCTGGCAGTGTGTTTCAAACCTTACCGACTGAAAACTAATTGGTATATTTACTACTACTACTACTATTACTACTACTACTGCTTAAAATCAGTTCCTCTCATTCAAGCTCACCCGTTTTAGGCTACTATGTCAAAGAAAAGAAAATATTAACGGACTAAATGTTGTTTTATCCCCCTCAGTTTGTACAAAGATGTCAGTTTTTGGCTTCATTTGTGACTTCAGGTGTCATTCTGCTGTTATTAAGCAGTTTTTGATAACCTGTCCAGTCCTGATTAATTGGTGCTCCAATTGAAACAGACACCTCTTGTTTCCTTAAGATTCAACTTCACACTGATAGCAGAATTACTCCAAACACTGACATACAGGACAATGTCATAGTGAGCAATAAGCCAAGTACAGATGAAGTACAGGTTGTGTCTCAGTTGGCGTTTTAGTGCTTCTGGTCAGTCAGAACTCAAAGCCTCGTTTTGTAACTGATATGTTATCTATTTAAGTGGGAGTGGCAGGAAAGGCACATAAGCAGATGTGACATCTTAAGATGTATTTTTGAAATCACTATTAGTTTGCATTGCTATTGCAGATGGGCTTCATCTTTAAATAGATATGGTCAGTCATCCAAAACAATCAGATATGGGCAGAAGAATGGAATTTGGCGCATGAATGCTACTGTGAACTCAGCCTTTGTTATATTTATGATTTTCCAACTATCTATGTTTATCTGAAACTGTCTTCCCTAAATATGAACCCCTTTTTGTGTTCACACAGCTACAGAGAGTGTATTGAGGCACAGCTGAGGTTTCTGCAGTGACAGACTGGGACAGACTGAAAGAATTGAGAGGCAGCATCTGTGATTACAGTCTTCAAAGACAGTTTCAAAAATCAGCCTCACTGTTGGATCCACCTGGTGCTCTAGCCTTGTTCTGTTTTATTTCCTTTGGAGTTTTTAATGTTACCCGGCGTGGAATTATGGAAAAGGGCAACCTTAAAGCCCCCCCGCCACCAGCAGGACGGCCAAGCTATGTTTTGCTGCTCGGTAGGGTTTCTAACCCTGTCTGCATGTCAGTGGCTCAAAAGATGCATCTTCAAATCAGCCCAGTTGAAAGAAAGATCAGAGCATGTTTCTATTTTGGTTTCAATCAACATCCTCCCTCTCTTCCTCTCATCCATACTTGCATACTTTATGGCTGCTTTTGGTCCTGGTTTCATATTTCATGGTCTTCTGGATAGCACAAGATCAGCTTTTTTTTTTTTTTACTAATGAGAGTGAAGAACAGTTCAGTGGAGAGCTTTGCAATAATGTGATTTGTGGCTGTACACACTCATTCCCATCTGCCACAGAATGTAGACGTTCTCTGACAACCCCCAAAAAATAAAAAAATATTTGTGTATGCTTTCACCTTCATTTGTTAACAGTTTATGTAAAAAAATTTCAAGCAACATTTATTTATTTAAGCTAGCCCCAAGTGTCTAAAAATGCTTTTTATTTTTTACACTAAACTCTGCTTGAGCAGGAATATGAAAAATACAAATCTATTTGTATAGATTGGCATATAGAATCCATTGCTGAGCAGGATCAGATGGCAGGGAAAACAGATTATGTTGCAGGGCTCGTGGCATCACCCCAGGCATTAATGTTAATGGAAAACCACATGACCTTCCAGTTGCCTCTGAGCTGCTCCATTTTAAATCCAATTGAAATGGCCCAAGTCTAGAAGGGGCTGGAGAGACAGTGATGCAGGCACCTGGTACCCATGCATGAGAATAGTCCGTCTATTTTATTTTTTATTTTCAGTGAATCCCAGAGGCCTCCCAGTTAGGTTTCCTTTGCTCCCTGAGATGAACAGGGGTAAGCACAGCCAAATGTGGAACCACAGTTGCCACAGTAAAATACTTGCAGGGATACCCATGCCCCATGCTAGATGTCATCAGAATCAGAAATACTTTATTGATCCCTGAAGGGAAATTATGTGGAAGGAGCAACTGCAACAGGCTGCATGCCATGGCAAAGCTCAGCTTGCACTGCTTTATGTTATGGTTGGGGTCTGGCTGGCCATGAGTGTTTTGTTTCAGTTGGCTCCTCCTCTCAGTCCCCCTCCCACGGCGTCCTGCTTCAGCCTGTCTCCGTCCCAGCTCCCAGTTCCTGTGTCTCCTCCTCGGCTCCACGCTCCCCCCGAGTATCCTCACGCCCCGAGACTTCCCCAGCCTCCTGTCCTCTGTGTCCCGGTCCCTGGTGTCTGCCTCCCCAATTCCCTTCCCCCTCTTTAAATAATAAATCCTTTTTTACTTTTGGTGAGCTGTGCGTTTGAGTTCTTTTCGTTCTTCCTGTAACACTTCAACACTTTAATCAAGGTATGTTGTACTTATGCTCAAAAAACATGATGCCCCTTGTTTTCAAGGTTGGCTAAAAATCAATGTGATGGAGTTGGCTTTGCCAAGAATTGCTTTCCAATGATCTTCCTGCTATGGGAGGAATGGAGGGGATAGTGCCAGCACAACAGACACGGGCTTTGTTAAAGGAATGGAAAAACAGGACAGAATATTTATTTTTTTCCACAAACATCTAGTGGAGGATTCATTTGAATACAGTACCACTGCCCTGAGGGTCATCAGCACAATTTAATTACATTAAGAGAGAGCTAAATTGGACTTTGCAAACAGACAGGGCTTAAGGGATTACTAGACCTCTGACGGAGAGATCAAATTTTACCTTTAAGCATGAAACAATATGCCCGATTCCTGACAGGCTCCATGTGGAAAGAGAATAGGAAGAGGAGTTGGAGGGTTCTGCCAACAGTGGACTGCCAGATGATTAATTTTATTACATTTTTTTAGTTATTGTATTCGAAATGGCCTGCATGAAAAGCATAGTGTTTCAGGATAAATTGCATTATCCTAGCCAAAAACACAAGCATTTAAAGACATTGTTTATCTCGATAGCTTTACCTCCTCTGTTCCCTAGTAGCTCCCAACTGCAAACCTTTCCTGCAAGTGAAATGTTTTGTCTGCATGTCTCTAACAGTTTATACTATTTATTCTTCAGTGATTTATTGAACACTTTGCTTACTCTGCAGCTGCCAGCTTATTGTGTGGCATGCTGCCTGAATGTTGCATCACCCAAAACTGACCTTTTATCTATCCTTTTTTCTAGTAGCGTTGGTAGTAGCAGTACTCTACTAGTACTAGACTTGACTGGATTATATCATGGTCTTAAATGTGACATGGCATTCAAAGGAAAACAGTGTTGTGCTAAGTTTGTATACTCCATTTATGGAAAGTCAGTCAATGAAGTCAATTTTCAGACCTTGGTCTTTTACTGTGCCATCCGCCCTCTGCAGTTACATATGTCACCCACATTAGGCAAAACATGAAATCACAGGTACTGTTTTGATGACATCTTTCTTCTAGATTTTTTTGTATGTAGCCAGGTAACCTACTAAATAGTGAAAACACAGGAAGTCAAAAAAACTCCATAGACCAGGCCACTTGTGGACAGCTGAAACAAGCTGTAAACTGGTTTGACTACCTGCTGAGCATAGGTGGAGCCAGGGAGGTGCTTGGGGGTGCTGGAGCTAATCCAAGGATTCCAATAGTATGTAAAAAATGTATTTACACAGAAGAACAATAGTGCAATATTTACTAGCCGTTAGGATTAGCAAATGAGCGTAATGTTAGCAATGGATTGTTTTTTCTCCCTAAATGTCAACATGTGGAGACTTTATCAAAAGCTGTGAATGAGATTTAGAGATATGGGGAACCTGTCACCAACCAGGACGAAGAAAAGCGGAAGAAGAAAGATGACCTGACCGTGGGCGTAAATGCTGCTGAGGATGCTTAACGTTACATTGCTGTAATTGACATTAGACCTGGGGATGAGACATTTAATAGGGGTCCATGTAAAAACTTCGCTCTTATGTGCGTCTCGTAGTACATGAACAAAACTGTGAATAAATAGATCAATGAATTCAAAGTTATACAGCGCACTTGACATGGGTTTATTTTTAGCCCAAAAAACGTGTTTAAAGTTTCAGCCGTTTGCCCTCAGTGGCTTATTTAGGTATATTAAGTCATTGCAGATATGAATACACAATCTTTTTACTGTCTGAGGATATATGCGTGTGTGTTTATGTGCGTGGTTGGCTGTGTGTGGTGTATTGGCCTGCTGCATTACTCTTCTGAGCTACTGTATGAAAGCTGCATTAATGATTGTATAAACTCAGCTTGTTGGCTGGTATTTGAATTAATGGTTCGGTGGGCTAATCTGAGTTTTATTGTGCTGTTGTATTGGAAACTTTTGTGCAAAAAACATGAATCAATCTCTCTCTCCTCTTGTTCGCTCGCTTAGTAGCCTAAACCGTGGCGGAGGTGGGTGTGTTTCGGAGCGTGTGTGTGTGTAGGCTATGTGTGTGAAGGGAAAATCTAAATTTCAAAGCACCCTCACTGAAACATTGATCAACCCCAAAGTACCAGCAAAAGAACATCTCTGGCGCGCCACTGCTGTTTAGCAAACAGTTGCTCATTGAGCAGATACAGTGCTACATTTGCATTCATTTATAGTTGTGTTCCATGGCCACCTAGTGAATGTAAGTCCAATATTCCCTTCTTTTAGTTCTGAGAGAAAAATATATGTCTCTACAGCTGCTAAATGCTCCACTGTGTTTTACCAGCTAATAGTTAACTGCCTGTTGTTTTATGTTGGCCAGGTATCATACATTGGGTTGTTATTGCTTTCGCTGAAAACAGCTGTCAGTATGGGACAATGAGAGTGAACAAATTAAGTAAAGGTTGCTGGCGTGAAAAACCAAACAATGACCTGAAACAAGTTTAAACACAGACCTGAGGGGAAATGCAGAGTCTGGAGAAAATTCTGACTGACTTCTCTCATTTTACACACAGTGATCCACAGTTTATTTATTTATTTTTTAAACAATCATTTGTTCTTCGAATAATGGTTCCAAGCAAACCGGGATAGGTAGGACAATCTGATAAGGACACACTTCTAATGATCAGTTATATGAGAATATTATCTCATCCAATCACACCTGACTGGAATCTTCCACCGCTATCAGCAACTGAATTTTTTATTTTATTTCATTAGGTAGGTGTTACGGCTCTACACATGCTGGTATAACAACATGGAGGGATAAGTTAAAAAGAGCAAAAAATGCAAAAGTCATTTCTTCAATTGGGCATATTTATTTCAAAATCTCCATCAAAACCATCAAAATATCAGAATTGTTTTTCTCCCTTTAAACTAACATGTTTTAACAAGCTACTTCTTTTAAGGCTGTGCTATTAAATAACTTATGCATTCTAAAAATGCAAAACAGGGTACACACAGAGCAAGAAACCACTTTCCTACTTAGTTGTTCACATTCAGTGCGCTCATGCACAGTGCAGCCAATAACAACTGGCTTTTTCTTCTGGTCGACCTAAGTAAAAATTACACCAAATGACCGCTAAATTAGTTAAATTTAACTTAAATTAAATTAAACTTGTCACAGCAAAAGCACAGTGTTATCTAAAGATGACTGACAACTCGTTCGGCTCATTTACTATGTAACCAGTGTCGGGTGAAATTAGTAGTTAGCTTATTAACTTGACTTAACACTTTTTTGCTGAGACACAGTGTTGCCAGCCCCGGAGATGAACAATCTATTTAGCCATCTTGTCACATAAAAGGAGGCAAAGACGGAGCACGTGGGACGGAGAGGACCAGAAGCTACAGCATAGCAGCAATCTACAGACACGAAACCATGCAGATTCTGGATGAGTCAGTTTAACACAACACAAACCCTTCTAGATGTGAAGTGGAACTTCAAGAATATGTAGTTTTTAGGAGACAGACCTGCTATTAAAGGTTTTTTTTCAATGGAAAACTATAATGTATAATTAATATGGTATTTACCCCAAATTAAAATAAACAAAATATTATATTTAAAAAAAAAAAAGGCCAAGTTTTGTGTGTAGCGTGAGCCCCGTTCCCACCACAGAGTCACAGTCAGCTGAGGTCAGCTATATTATTTAGCGTAATATAGGCTACTTTTGTTAAAGGCACTTAACAAATGGCATGTTATTATCACTTACACTGACATTCATGCACTTGCTTGCTAGTAAACACACACATTTAACCTAACACACATGCAATGTGGCAACATTAAAGTTTGTGAGGTGACACACAGGGCGGCCTTCCACTCACCAGAGCGGTTGGTCCTCACCGCCACACTTTTCTGAAAAATGCCCAGAGGTTGAAATTTCTGCAGGCAATTTATCTGAACTGCCAGCTCTTCAGAGGTTTCTTCTTCCATCTGCAGTATCTCCAATTGTCCTTAAACAATTACTTTGGAGAGATCAACGGGGAAACTGCAGTTTTCTCAGTTTTCTCAGCTTCCATTGTGCAGGTCATATAAACCATGGGATACAAAGCTCTCACACACTGCAAGCCAAATAAAGAGGTGGAGAAGGAGAGGGAGGCAGATAAAAGCTGACACCAAATGTATTATAGCTCAGCTCTATTAGATATGAGCTTCTGCTCGGGTGAAGCACCATAGCTTAAGGCACAGATACTGCTTGCTCATTATGCTTTAGTGAGGGGGCTGGGATGACTGTGTTCTGTATACAGCACACAGTCTCATGCATGATTTAGTAAACTATAATTCTTACTTCAGTATTCAAGTAGATATACAGTATAGCAGACAAGAAAAAAAGTATGAAATAAATAAACTAATGTGCTTATGCTGCAAAGGTTATTAGGTAATTAAAAGAGAGAAATTGTCAATGAAATACTGTTTTTTTATTAATTCAATTTTGGTAATATGGCAAACAAATTCTGTATACAGTATTTGACTCTGGTTTAACACATTAAAAATAAACACACGGACATATTTCGTTTTCTGTTACAATATCTATTTTAGTGATGAATGGTACTGTGTAATCATACCAGAATGAACAGTGCTACAAATAACAGTTTTCCTAATGATTACTTTGAGATTACCTTGAAAAAGATTCCAAAAAGTTGGTGAAAAGCTTTAACCTTTATGTTTTCTAATAAACCACAATACCTTTTGTTTGATTGTTTATTATATAAGGATTTCAATATCTCATATAGAACCATTTACACTTATTTTATCACCATTTTTAAGACATCTTTTCTAGCTATAGATAGTTAATAAAGTACACCCTTTCTTAATAGTAAGTCATTTTTACAATGCATGTTCCCAAACAAATTATTTTGTATAACATCATATTATGTATTATATAACATACTATATTGCATGATAGCATGGCTTACTTCATTGCAATATTAGCACTGTTACCCGGTGTTTTCTGTTTTGTTAGACAGTAACAATATTACCGCACCCTGTAATTATTAGTAAGATAACAGCATTTCAAACATAACTATATTTATAGTTTATCACGTATGATATTAAATATCTGTAGTACAATCTCACGTTATTATTCCCTTAGTCTCGCTTTGCCGAACCATCCACACGCTGCGGAGAGGAGGAGGGTCTGGCTATTCCACATAGTATTCGGGATGGGTGAAAAAGGTGCTCTGGTTTAATGGCATTTCTTTTAAAGCAGTCATCACAATCGTCATGGGTGGCACTAAGCTCCGCTGCAAAATAGTCGTGTGAAAGAAAACTCAGATGGGACAGATAGTCTAGCTCGGTGTCTTAATTTACCCTGCAGAGATCTGAGGAGCAGTTAACCATAGTGCTCCTAAACTACCAGACATTAAAATTCCAAAACAAAGCGAGAGGAAACGGACATCAGCGAAAATATATGTATCAGGCGGAATTTCCTGCGGCACCGGAGCAATCCCGGAAGTGGAACGTCAAGGACATAGACTATTATTCCCTTAAATGGACAAGAAGACACACTAGAACACACACTCGGCAGACAGTTGGAGTGGGAAAGTGTGGAGGGTTTAAAAAAGATGAAGACCTATTTGCAAAGGTTTGACAATGACACACTAACAAAAATAACTTACTCCCTCCCTCATCAATCAATCAGAACCAGTAAAAATCAATATAGAACCATTCTTGGAAAATGTAGAGATTTAAAATCGACATAGAATATCACATGCATGTGAAAAAGAAATAATTGTGAATCTCTAATACTGCAGCCCTTGCACCGACTGCTTATTCGGCCACAAACTGGGAAATCAGTGTTTTCTTTGAGAACCACAAACACATTGATCATTTACAGCTTGCTGACTTTTCATAGGTGAAAAATGGAAAAAGAAATTGGGTATCTCTTCATGTTAACCTTATTATGGTTCTTAAGAACGACAAAGAATACCCCCAAATCTGAAAGATGAGGTGAATTATCACCACTGAGTCCCTGCTGTGTATAAAAAAAATAAGGGTCTAGTCCAACAACAGCAGCAACATGCAACTAATCCTGTTCTCATTTAGGTGGAAAGTGTAGTACAAGCCAAAGAGGCACATAGGCACGTTGCTGATCTCTTGTTTCTGAGACATGAAGCAGCTTAGTTTTACACGCTCAGGACACACTTCTATCACGGCTGCTTAAACCCCAATCTCCTTAATGCTGAGTGCCAAGCCGAAGCACATTGGGTCCCTCCACGAGGACAAAGGTTTGATTCATTTGGAAATTGAATGTACGGCCTAGCTCTATCTCGGTGGAAACTCTGACCGCCAGGCTGTGGTGGTCAACGCTGTGGCTGAGGATATTGCTCAGGCTACGATTGCATGTGTGTGTTTGTATCTATGTGATGGATAGGGTTATAGAAGCTCTACTGTGACTTCTCTTTACTACTGAACCAGCACAACAATTCACTGCGCACGCACACACGCAACGCCTTGTAATAGTTAGTGTTACACCCATTATAAACTAATGTGCCACAGCCATAATCATTCCGACCGAAGCACTGCCATGGATACAGCCACAATCAATGGAATAAACGGCCAACTAAATGTCTATATCCCATGTCAATAGTCACAGCAACAGTGTCAATCAGCCACGTCAGCAGCCGTTCTTAACACAGTGTGGAGAACTAGGTTAAGCTGCGAAACAAAATCTCACGTCTGGTCTGAACTTGTGTACGCGAGTACGTTTTTTAGTTAGTGTGGACTTGCGGTGCAGCATGTAACAGGAGAAGGAGAAGGCATCAGATGATCATTTATCTGCAATGGCAGATCTGGTGCTTTTAGAAGACCACTATGAGCTGAGCACATGTAGCCTACACACACGGGCCACGGTGGAGCACTCTATCGGACTGATTAAAGGCAGAACAGTGAGGGGGGTCACAACATTATGCAGGAAAACAGGGTACCATAAATGTAGTCAGGGAGTCAGCTGACCCGAAGCCCAGGAGGAGTGTCCAGCACAGCCCCAACTGGAGGCTATACGAAGGAGACAGGATGTACGCGCACTCTCCCTCACAGCTTACGGTTGCCAGGCAATGACGCATGTGTAAAATGCTACTGCTACTGTGTTTGTTTAAATTTAGGTACACCTAAGAGATTGCAATATAAGCCTGTATATTACTATTAGGACTATAACATACATATGTCAACGATAAATTAAATAAACTTCACCTGGAGTCCACGGCAACACTGTTGACTGCATCAGGGATCTCTTTCCAACTCTCTTTCTTTGTTTTTTGTAAAACCTTTATTAAAGTTTTTCTAGTTCTATAGCCTTCAATACCAGTTTTCAGGCAGCCAAATATTACAAACGTTAGTGCAACTGAACTGGAGATATACGGGTATCAATCTCCACCTCTGAAAAGTGGCTTCTTAGCCGGATTACGTCTCGCCATCTCGTAAATTGTAGGGCCCGCAAAACCGATAAGATATTGGGGCGTGAAATTTAAATTTAAATAGTTTCCAGCCGCTGCGTTCATCAATGTACGACCATTCTTAGGCTCTGATTAGTGTGATACGAACGTTTCATGAATCCCAAGTGAAGCCTGTCGTAAGATGATTTCTGCACTCATATCTGCGCTGATTTCTAAATTAGGCTGATAAATGAGGGTCATTGTGAGGAAACGCTATATATAGTGTGAGAAAAAGTGCAATGCTTAATTATTGCAAGGTGACACAAAAGTAGTTATTATATATAATAATTCCTACCATGACCTTTTGGGGGTAGAATTCATCACATCAAAAACCCAAAACAGAGACCATTCCTATAGTAAAGATGTCAAAAAAATTGATGATCATGATAAACGTGCTCAAGCAAACCAATTAACCCTCTGAGACCTAAGGAATAATCAATTATTATATTCCTCGTCAGTCTCGCTGCTCTGTTGCACCTCCTCATGAAAACTAATGGCAGTGCTTTGCATTTAGTATTGACAGGTATCTGCTCCTCTTTGTTTTAGTTGCCCTCAAAAATATTCTCTACAGTGTAGAAATCTACGCTGTTTTAGGGAAGTAGAGACTCACCTGGGCCTTGTTGCTGGACCATTTCTGACAGATCTCGCTGGTGGATGAAGAGAACCAGACCTCCAGCAGCGAACAGCAGGAGGAACCAGAGGTAACAGGGCAGCCTCCTTCTCCGTCCGCGCAGGAGTCCACCACCATCTTTAACTTCATCCACAGCATGAGGCACAGTCAGACGACAATGTGATCAGTTCTGGAGAAAATCAAAGAAAGCGGGGAAATGGGAAGAGGGAAAGCAAGACATAGACAAAAGTGTCGTGAGCAAAACTGCGTGACGGCCTCTGACCGTGTCATCGCTCCTCTGATGTCTTGTGTGTTTTTGCTTTGCAGGTTTGCCTGGGGAACTTGATGTCCTGCACCTGAGCATAAAGCTTTTCAAAGGCTGACTCCTTCTTCTGTCTTTCTTTGTCTCTCTTACTATCATCATCTACTCTTTTGGGGACTTCAAAACATCACACATACATTCATCATTGCACACACCGTTGACTGTAATGCACTTAACCCTGCTGTTATGTTGCAGATGAAATTGACCCAGTTTAAAAGAATGAACATGTAACGTATTCAAGGTAGCTTCAATTATCTTTATTACATTGAAAGTAGAGATGGGCAGAATGATACAGAAGCTACGCAACTTGTTTCCCTTCTGTGAAGCACACTGTTTCAATAACTATACTATTATATTGCCAGAGTGCCATAGATAAATTTCCAGTGTATGTAAATTCAGTAGACAATACAAGTTTTTACCAATCTAACATGTCTGAGCTTGTATCAAATGAGGATTACCATTTGACTGCGTCTCATTATCTCAAAATAATGAGACGCTGAAACAAAATAAAGACAGTTGAGCAAATGTACTGAGTTGGCTTCAGTGTATTTTATTACTCTTTTCTCCAGCAAGAGGAGACCTTGTTTGGGAAAGTGCCTAATTTTAGCAAAACAATTAATCTTAACACACAGACAAGTTGGAGCCACTTCTATGTACATCTTTTCTACATCTGTCCCTCATACCTCAAAGTTTCTAGCGGTCATTTAACCTTAGCTGCCAAAGACGACCTGGTACTGTTGGTCACATACAGATAGAAGATGTTCTGACCCTGCAACCTTATCAATAAACATAGCTCAACAACTGTTTCTTTCAGTCTTTAAGGCACCAACCTTCAACTGGTAATTTTAGGGACAAACAGCTGTGACTCTCCTTCAGGAGGACACATACAGAATGAATGAAAATTTAATGAAGTCATACAACCGAAAAGCAGAGTAATGAAAAATACTGAATAATACATGAATAATACAGAATTAAATATGAAATCATGCTTAAATGTAATTTTCCCATTAAAGTATCTCATTTTAATGACTTACAGGTTCTTTTTTTCCATCACATTGGCAGAAATGGACTTCCAAATACCATCAACATTTAATGCAGCACTACAATTAACGTGCAGGCTTGTTGATCTGTTATTGCACGTGAGACTAAAACTATTCAAATCAGAGTGGTGTTGTAGAAGTAACTGTAGTAACTGTCGTAAAAAAGGCTGCTATATGTTTTGAAAGCCACCAGTGTTCACTGTGCTTGTTTTGGTTTGAAGCCCCAAAGCTTCAAATCTTTTCGGCAAAAATAGAAAGAATTTCTCTAAGCTTCATCAGGCTTTATTCGCCAATCACTAGTTTGAACGGTTTTGAATATTTTTTTTTCTTTGTTCACACTCACATTTGTTTGTTCCTTTGTTCACACCCAACATCATGCAAGACTACTGTTCTTCTTCTACTTCTACTTTAGTTAATTGGTGGGCCATAAACCAACGATAAGGTGCATGTCGCCACCTACAGTAGCGGAGTGTGTAATACCATGACCAAAATCATCAAAAAAATGACATTAAATTATATTCTGGAAATTAAAACCCAAGCAAAACCCTTTTAACCCGTACTTGTTTATCCCCTATCTCTAACAGTCCTTATATCAGGACTACTGTTTGGAAGCATAGATGTTTTGGGGAGGGCCGGCCTAGCATTAGGCTCGTTCGAGATGAGCCAGGTCTGCGCAGAATCGATCACCGGTGATCGCCGCCCGTTGCATGCCGGTTAGATTTGTGTCCGACTTGATCCCGACTTGTTCTGACATCATGCTTACGTAGGCAATGATAATCTCACGAGATCAAAGCGGCGCAGTTGCTTTTCACCGACTGGAAGACCCAGGCAGACACAGAGCATGCTGGGAAACGCCGGCCTCTCAGCTGATTTAATAGCTAATTGGTTCCAAATCGACTCCACATGATGACGCTTTCTATAAACTTTTTAGTTTTTTTAACTGCTAACTTTGGCTTATTCTGTACAGAAAACGTGTTGTGAGGCCGGTTTAGAAGTCAGAGAGACTAAATCAGTTCAGATTACGGATCATATACAGTCTGTTGTTAACTAAAATCAGCAACAGATCGCATGCAGAGCATTTCAAGAGCTACTCTGTCATAATTAAAACAACTGGAGACTGTGTACAAGCTGATACTGTATATGGGTCCGATAACATTTTATTAAATCGGAATTGGACCACAGGGCTCATGTCCAACTTTGAGATGAATTGCGCCTTGCCTCTAAAGGGACGAGAGCAGGCGGCAGCAGCTGGGGTTGGTGACAAAAATCTGTTTAAAGCTATAGTTTCTGTTAGAGTTTTCCTTCAAATAAAGAAATTGGTTGTGTTTGTAAGGATACAGTTAATTAAACATGATTCCTGTTGGACAGGCATGAGCGCAGACCAACTCGGGACTCTGTTCATACAGCAGAAAGGCCTAGTAGCATCTGTCTGCAATATAATATATTGTATATGTATGTATATTTTACATGAGCATTAACTCTGGTTTCAATGTGCGCATTCACAGCACAGGCTGTTCAATTTAAATTACAGACACACAGAAGGACAAAATAAGGAAGTAGTGTATATTATCTATTGAAACCCAACACCTCTCTCTATTTAAGTCGGAGGAGAAAATCCATAAAGTCTGACGACTTAAAGCTGTTTAGAAATTCAACATGGAAACAAGATGAGCTGACGCCAAATTATTCCAAATAAAGAAATTGGTTGTGTTTGTAAGTTTACAGTTATGTAAACACAATTCTAGTTGGACGATTCTAATTGGACTGGCATGAGCGCAGACCAACTCGGGACTCTGTTCATACAGCAGAAAAACCGTGGAGCATCTGTTTGCAAGTGAATATGCAAATTAGCCTCAGTGACTACTCACTGCAAAAACATAAAATTGGCAAGAACTTTTGTCAATCACTACTTTTACATTGCACACTGTCCTAAAAAAATCATAAGTTATAAATAATGCTTGATGCTTGAAAATGCATTGATTTCTGTCAGGATTGTAGTGTTATTATCAACTTGTTTGAATACAGATGATCAAAAACAGTGATGGTGAAATATGAAGTACTAAAATGCAGGTGAAACAGAAATCCCAAGGGGCTTATAACAATGTATCACCACATAATCAAAGTAGCAAACAATGACACAAAAGACATCAGAAAGTCAACATGGAGTAGAATGGCAATTGTGTGTATTTGTGTTTTAAGAGAAGACAAGTGAGGAGAGAATAATGAAGGATGAAAAACCGTGTTGTGTACACCACAGTTTTTGTAATGAATCATTGTGGATAAGCATTTTACTGATGTGAAACTTAGCTTTTTGCCTCAGTGCAGATGAAACCACAGCAGAAACAAAGGGTTTGTTGATGCATTACAGCTACAGCATTGGTCCACCCAGAGTGGGAATAGTTTAACTAATTTTAGGTAATTCAAATCATATCAACAAGGACTGGGGGGACAACCTTTGAGAGACAAGCTGTTATGCAGCAAAACTTACTGAAACTATAGATCTTACTTTAGATTAAACAATCTCTCTTTGTCTTTGGCTATAAAGAAATGTAATTTATGCAACATAATCTGGTATAAGATTTGAAGCCAATAGACATTAGCTTCTACAACACTTCTGTTGCAGTATAAATGCAAGGTATCCCCATGCCGTCAGTGGCTGCCACTGTAGAATAACATTAAAATTACACTTTTCCTTTCGGCATTAAAAGACATTAATTTGACTAACATAGTAGTTGTACCTATATCAAAGTGACATAACATCGCTCACTTTAAACTAGTCATGGAGATGTAAAAGCATTAGGCCACCCTGAAACCCATTTATTCAGCTTTTTATTGACAACATTTAATTTCCATATGAATGTCCTTTACATCAATCTGAAATGAAACCATGCAGGCAGAGATGCCTAAAAAGTGTAATTTAAAAGGTGTAAGAATTTTGCAAGAAACTGATACTGCAGTGCACAAACATGATTATTATGAACAGGCAACCGTGTATTTGCAACCCTTGGTATTTGATACAGAGGAGAGAGGAGAAATGCATTTCTTAGTTTTATATTTCTGTCTGTCTTCACACTGTGATGAAGACGTGTGTTTATCATTTCAGCTCAGTATGTCAGTCTTTGCAACGTACAGAATGAAAGTAGCCTTGACAAAGGTTAAAATAAAAATAGTGTACACCTTTTGCACATAAAAAGTTTCCATGTGATGGTGGAAGGAAGCTACAGGTACAGTATGTAAACATAGTTATGATCAATGTGATGGTTCCCCGGAGAGGACCAATTTGATGGAGAGAAACTCAAAAGAAGAGAAGGAAAGAAGAATTCCTACCGTATGTAATATACAAAACTAGTCATTTTGTGTTACTCAAGAAAACGCTCCATGGAAACAATGCATACATTTCATGACACATACATTCAAAAAGCTAGTAAAAGGTAAGCACTGTAATTCAAATGATTTCCACACTTCTTTTTGCTGTGCACATGGCATTGACTGCTGCTGGTTGAAAACGCGGCTGGCCACGTAGCAACGTGGTTGGGATGATGGCCGGGCGTTAAAGGAACACGCCGACTTATTGGAACTTTAGTTCATTCACCGTATCCGCCAGAGTTAGACAAGTCGATACATACCCTTCTCATCTCTGTGCGTCCTGTAACTGTCTGATGCCCCCAGTATTAGCTTAGCCTAGCAAAGGTCCTGCAGGTAACTGGTTCCAACTAGCTACTGTTCCCAGTAAGTGACAAAATAATGCCAACATGTTCCTATTTACATGTTATGATTTGCATAGTCACAGGGTGTACAAATAACAAGCTCACATGAGACACAGCCATATTCTAACCGCATACTAATTGGGAACTATATTCTCAGAAAGTATACAGTGGGCATTTGCTAAGAAATTATATTTTAAATTATGTTGATGGTAAAGAGTATCTTTGTCTACACATTTTCTAACATGAAATCGCTTCAATTGACTCAGTACTCCTCCAAAACACATTTAGTGCAAGTTGAGAAGCTGAAACTTTTAAAGATGCTTTGATTTGATTCTGTTTTCTCAACAAAGTTTTGACCTTTTACATCCCAGTGTCATTCATCCTGTCAGTACAAAACCACAGAATGTAACCTTATCAGAGGAAATCATTCCATGTTTTCACTTCCGTTCCCCCTCAAGTCTCTTGCCACAGTTTCATCACCTTAGTTTTATAAAAGATATTGGGGTCAAGTAAACACCTGTCTGTTGTTTCTGGCTATTGTAGATGGTTTTGAAAGTGTGCAAACTAGCATTTAGATTTATACTCCTTCAAGTGCAGTACAAGCAATGGCTATGGAGCACAGACTCATCAAAAGTGTGAAAGGCATGCATTCATGTTGTTGAATTTAGTCATTTGAAAAGAGTGTAGCGTGGTTGATTAAGTAATGAGGAGAAATTCTTATTTATTTATCATACAATGTCTACAGTCGGTTGGTTATTTGTAAAAGTTCTTTGTTTCAAACAAAGAATAATGTTAATAGTTGCTTCCCCACTACTATTAAAAGAGCTAACCTACTGAAAAGCTATTTGAATCAGACAACAGCAACGATATTTACCAACACTGCTTGCAAAACCAGTTGGATTCCTCCACAGCAATACAGAGGAGGGTCTGGCTAGTCCATGCAGCATTCCAGGATGGGATGCTCTGGTTTATTGGCATTTCTTTAAACCAATCACAATCGTCTTAGGCGACACTGTAAAATAGCCTCGAGAAGGAACTTGTTTTGGTGGAACATGTACGTTCAAAAGTTGTTTTAGTTGTGCAACAGAAAACTGTCTGGATTCACAGAAATCTGAGGAGCAGTTAACCATAGCCATCATAAATCCACCAAAGTTTAATATTCCAACTCAAAGAAAGCGAAAGGTAACGGACATCCGTACAATGTACATTAAAAAGAGTTTGAACGTGTATTTTTTAATGAAAACTGAGTGAATTTTGCTAATGCACCCATGATTGAGGTAGACATGATTACAATAGAAAAAGTTCCACAGTCCATCAAATATCTTAATGAATGATAGTGCTGGTCCTACATACTATATTGTTCTGTTTTTTGTCTTATGTTGCCAAAATTCCATGTGATTTTTGCTGCAACCTAATATCCCCATGGAGGATAAAGTATGAAGTAGGGCAGAGCTAAAAATGAAACATGCATTCCCAGTCCACTTTATCTAAAGTGCTAAAAGAAAAGATTAAAAAAAAATCACTGCAACTGTCACAACTTGACACAAACATCATGATCAAACAACACTTCATTTTCAAGCCATTGCCTTTGTACTTCCAAACAGATGTATATGCCAGGAAATGACAGACCACCTCCCATTTTATGCAGAAAAACAGCCTTTCTGTGTCAGAGTTGTAATGGTTATGATTCTGCGTTTGATGTTCATGTATAATACACATCAAAGAGTTGTGATTTTAGTTTCAAACAAATGAAAATGGTGCCAGTCAAACTGATTTTCCGTTGGTAAAACTTTTGTTCCTGAAGTGAAACATGTTCCAAAGTATGTTTTAAACAATGCTCAATATGATTCAAATATTATAAAAACAGTGCATGGACAATTTATTACTTTACATTATTATGCACAGTTATTAGTATACATCACTATACACTGAAGAAATGAATCCGTAAAATAACAGAAACATTACCCAGACTTTTGCCACATAATTCAAAAACAGAAATGATGTGTAGCTGCAGTTATAAAACAGAACTTTTGGACAAAATGTCAAAAGTCAACAAAAAACAAAATCAGAAAAGTTGGCACAAAGGTAGAAAAAACAGACAAAATGTCCATAAAAAATCCCAAAATGTCGTAAAGAGCAACAAACTTAAAAAAAACAAAAAAAAACAACAACGTTGAAACCAACTTCTGTGGCTGACCAAAGTTGTTGGAGCACAAATTATGCAATTCGAAATATAATAAAAAAAACTGTCACTCATGTTCTATATGGACAGTGTCTGTTAAAATATACAAACATACAACTGTTAATACACAGAGATTTATGAGATAGTACGGCACTCATACTAACAAGGTCAAGGTAGGTCAAGGTAACTTCATTAATACCGAAGGTAGATTTGGCTTGCACCGCTTTAACTTTGGTAAAGCAGTAAATGTGCTCTTTTGTTCACAGAATTTTACTTAAAGTGAAATTATCAAGTGTTCTGCAGCAGCATCGTGCACTGACTGAACCAGTTTTAAGTACCGAAGAACATCAGTGCTTTTTAGGGTCTAGGAGAGAGCAGCTGGATGCTTGATTTTCCCACTCCCCACTGGTGATAGTCAGGACAAATTGTATCAATTGTGTGAAACATTTCTGGATCCTCTCCGAGTCTGTCCTCAACTCAGACACTGTGGACCTAGGTAATTAATTGTTGCTCCCCTCAGCTGGGAAGGGGTTGCTAGCTTTTCCATTTAGAAATGGGGCACACCTGCATTCATGCACTGAGACTTGTGCGTCCTTTCTGCATCTTCATACCTTGTTACTGCTGCCATCGGTTACTGGGCTGGCTGTTGGTGTGTTTATTCTTTCTCTTGTGCACAGTTGGTGTGCTTGACGTGTGTGTAAGCGGAAAATGCTATCTAAATGCTAGCTATGTATCGGGTTACACCTCCTACAATTATGGTTACGATGTGTGACTTCTTTCCTCTTTTTTTCAAGGTTAGTTCTGATTTGATTTTGATTTTTACTTTTTTTACCATGCCTCTTGCTCCCATGGCCATTCTTCTACACATCCATCTTAACATGCATTGACAGAGAAAGCAAAAGTAAATCCACTTTTATTATCTTACTGCATATCTGATCACCTGGTTGAGGACATTATAAGATGTCTGATATCTAATATTCTGGAATGATGTTGTATATATCATTCATGTCTAGTCCCTCCAGTGAAAGTGAACAGGGTTGGCTAGTAAACAAAAAAATGGAAGCGGTGCCAGGCCCGTTTCATAAATTAATGATAACGTGCAAGGGAATCTGATGAGGGGAGAATGGGAGCTGGTGTATAGGATCAGGTTCAAAGCATTGCTAATTGTCTTTATTGATGACAGCCGGTGATCTCCGGTATGAATTAAAGCATTCTTCACACTGCTGTGAGAGACTTAGCAATCAGTGTAGGAGATCAGCCATCAAGCTCTGCTAGCTAACTTACCCTGTTTAATGATAGAAAAAATCTGGAGATATGTCTTCTCCTATTCAGCAGCAAGAAGGACATGCCCACACAAAAAATACCCTGATTACACACTTTATGTAAATGTGTGGCAATAACATACAATGGTGCCATGAAGCTGAAATGATGGAGTCAGAATCCTTGATTCCTAATGCATTATTATCACAACAAACTACTGTGCACTCTCACACATTTTGATTATAACTTGCTGAGATAACAGTGGTTATACTTGGATTGCATCTTTCGTTTGAAATTTTGACATTAATACTACTGAACCACAGTTTTTTTTGGATCCATGTTCAACAGCACTTGGAATAAAGCTAAATAAATAAATAGTCACAAATCAGAAAGTACTAGTACACAAAACAACTGTGTTCATATGGTAATGAGAGTAAATGTAACCATTACTTCCACCCCTACAATACTTACAGTGCAATATCGGCCACCAAAGTAGTGCCATGCCGAATTCCCTCACAAATGTGAAAGCGGTGTGACGGTGACCAGGCTCAGTGGCCTCAGAATAGCTACCAGCCCAGGTGATGACAGCTCCAACACAATCAGACATGCTCAAATACAGCACATGCTCGCCATATCATGTCAACCCAACACCTGCCAGAGGGCACTGCTGTGCTCCGATACACACCTCTCAGATGAGGTTACAGATTAGTTTCTATTTAGGTCATCCCAGCCACTCAGTGACCAACAGAGTAGAGTAGATGAATAACTTGCAAGCCAATTTGGTAGAACAGAAAGGATTTCCAACCGTTATCTTTTTTTACCAGGTCTTAAAATCAAGTATGACTAATCCTGTACCGTAGCATAGGGGCAAATAAATCTTCTATCTCTCTGGACAGCATTGTTTGTGTGTGTGGTTTTTGAATTGTCCAAAAGCTTTTTGCCATCAGTCATTTATTTATAAATTCCCATCACATACAAAGATAATAATAATAGTCAAGTTTGATTAGCCACTACATGTAGGGTCAAAGCGACTCCATTTCTCTGCCAGCAACACACCTGGCCCTGATACACCATACGCATGGCTCATTTGACAAACATTTAGGCTGTATTTTGTTCATGCTTTCATTACCATTTAAAACTCATGTAATTGCACTTACTGTACCTATAATTAAATGCACTTCAATCATAAAAGGAAGAAGTACATGAAAGGGAGGAGACAGGCTTAGCAACTTTTACGTTGCAGAAATCACAATGTTCCCCGCTATTTGCAACGTTGAGAGTAGCCATCTCGGGCCTTTTGACCCCCATTTTGAAATCTTGCATGGTAAGCCAACCACTTGCAATTAACTCCACTATCCGACATCTTGGATCGTCTTGATCGCGTTGCCTAACAACCCCAGCAGTCTCTTTACTTATTATATCTCTATATCTCTCTCTTATATTGGTTTTGATTGATCAAAGAATTATTGATTGGCCATTGATGATTTTGAAGTTAAATAAATTATACTATACCTTAAATAGCAGTTGTTTGTGTGTATTTGTTTGTGTGTATTTGTTGTAATAACTGCTACAGGTACTTGGATTCACCGTCTTCTGTTCATTTCAGCATTATAAGATAAATTAATCAAATGAATTAAGATCTGTATTTTAAAGGGAACACCAACTGAGACTGTTTCACAGTTCAATAGTGGTCCCTGATTCCAGGGTGGTGCCCCATTTTGTCAATTTGGTAAAGGTATTAATACCCACATTCATACCCAACAACACACCTCCCTGTAAGACCAGCATGCCCATGGGCGCAAAGATGAGCACAGGTGCATTTGCTTTTTAAATGACGTGGGTGCTGGATGGGAAATTAACAACTGTGTCAGTTGTTAAAATAGCAACACTTGTGTCTGGCTTCGCAGTGCTGGATGCAAGATAGGATCCTGAGTGTTTGGAGTGTAAAATTCAATTACACCAAAGCAGATGCATGTATGGCCACAAAAAAGATTGCTGTCTTGGTTTGTGATGAAAATTATACACCTTTGCTCTTTTCTGTCCCCATCAACACGTGTCATTTGCATCAGGAAGATACAGAGGGATTCATTTTCTCATTCGAACTACAGAGGAAGGAGAGTGGTTAAGAAAAGGTTTTGTTTGAAGCTAGTCATTGATCTGTTTGAGAACTTCAGTCCCTAAATCAAACATCTGCATATGGACTTATTTCATATGCAGCATTTGTTGTCAAACCGAAGCAAATCAGGATCGCACAGGTTAGACCAAGCAGGAATATAGATACATAGGCTCACCTGTAAACATTTGGGGTTCACCATGGCTCAATGATGAATGATTGGCATAACTTCATGGTTGCATGACTATACATTAATAATTTATCTATTCAGTTCTTGTGCACGTATTAGATTGATTACAGGGATCTCCTAGACACCTTCTTACTTGTCCTAGTGAGAACCACACAATATACATACATGCAATAAATGTACTAGACAATGGTGCATTCATGATAACCCACAAATCAGCTGCATTAGCTGAATGCCTGGAATGTAAATATGAACCCATTCTGTAAGTGAGGTTAAAAGAAATTCAAATGGGGGAATAGAATTAGATAAAGCAAAATCTTCTCAATAGACAGAGAAATGGATCAAAAGATAAGCATTCCTATATATGGATGCCCAGTATTTATGTTATATAATAGTTTGACCTATCATCATAACTCTACTGGGCCTCGTGACAGGTGACACCAATCATGACATAACACATGTTAACACTCTCTTTAAATCCTACTCTCATCAACCCGAGCAAAGAACACATTCCAGAGGTCACACTAGATGTGTTTCTGCTAGCTTGCTGGTGTATTTTTTAACATGAGTTTCATAGACTTTGATTAAAGTGCGGCAGTAAGTAAAACTGGATGGGAAAATCACTGGTTTCTTGGGTCTCCTGTGATTCCTGTCAACTGAAGAGCAAGCATAACTAGTGATCTATTTGAAAAAAACAAAAAATGATTTAAAATAGCCTCCCAGATTCATGCAACTATGTCTAGCCAAAACAACAGAATCCCATACAAATTGCCTACATCCTGTTTGGTGACAATAGCAATTTGAAAATGTAAAGGCCAAAATTGATATGAGAAAACACTCTCCATGTATAATCTGAATACGGAGGCATCTACCAAGCGGTCCTCTTTGGTTCTGTCCTTGAGTAAATTATGCTCTCAGCTCTAAATAAAATGAATGTACCACTGAACACCATAATGCTAATTAGAATGTAATTAAATTGAAAGCTGGTTTCCCCTTTCCCCTCACAGATGTGCTCAAACAGCATGTGATTAGCGCAAACAAATCATGCTATGGAGAGACACTGTGACAGATCGCAAAACTCAAATGCAGTTTCCTTTTTGAAGTCTCTAATCCTTTTCAGAGCACAATAGAGCCTTGGCAGTTGTACCATTATATGAAATACATACAGTTTGTGTTCCTCCCTCCATAATCCATGAGGCCGGTGACTACAAACCTTGCATGTTATATCTATAATATAGATTACTGTGTTATTTTAAACAAAAGTTTTCAGCCATTCTTTATTAATCTTACATCATTTTCAGTGAATGTACACACTCTTAATTCCCTTGTGACTGAAATCTTCTTACAATTGAAGTAGTGTTCTGCTATAAATCAGATATGGTCCAGTATATGGATGGTTGGACAACCAAATTCAGCATACTGCAAAGTGAAGCACCAGCCACTGCACCTGTTGCTTTAGCATATGTGCTTGACTGATGCTATGCTGTGTGAACAACCAAAGACACTCATGTTCCATTAGTGCAACAGCCACTTATAGCGCATGGCTGTTTTGTACTGAATGCTGCCCTGATTCATACCAAATAGCATTAAAAGTATTAAAACATCAGTTACCTGTATGTCAGTCATGAAGAACCTCAAGCAGTGCTCTTCTGCTCTTCTTCACTTATTATTCCACTTATTTAGTATTATTCATCATTCCCATTCTCATATCTCACTTATTATTTCTTATTTACTAGTTACTCATCATTCCCATTCTCACATCTCTCTTATTTATTACTTATTCATCATCTCATTTCCTATTTTAGAATTTTCCATAATGTTCATACTGTTCATATAATAACATAATACTATTTATTCCAGTATCTTTGCACTATGCTCCATATTTAAATTTTTGTTATGTTTAGAGTATGTATATATGTGTATATATTAGTGTGTATATTTTTATTTTTGGTTGTTTTGTTTTTGTATGTAAGCACAATGTGATTCGAACCATGCTCCAAAAAAAAATTCATCATATATGTCCTCATACCTGGCAATAAAGCTGATTCTGATTCTGATTCTGATTCTGAAATCGTAGGAAGAATTAGGAAGGAAGAATTCCGTAACGTAAAGGAAATTAGGATGGAAATTAATGATAGACTTAAATTGTGAAACTGGCTTGGCAAAAGTGCCACCTGTGACACCTTGTGATTGCTGAGAAAGTGACACCTGCCACATTAAGGCTGAAAGACCATATATTGTCATTGAAAAATGAAGTGTTGCGCAATAGGGCCTTGTACCATTACATGAAATACATACAGTTTGTGTCCGTCATTAGAAAATGGAGTGGGTGAAATCCACATCTACTGTATTTAACAAGCAAGGCCAAAACCACAGACCATTGAGATGTGTTTTTTGTTTGTTTGATGTTTAAAAAAAAAATAAAATAATGCTGTTTTTTTGGTTGTGTAAGATTAATTATTCAATCAAATCCAAGATTCCTGTTTTGGTTCTGCTCTCCTTAAAAATTACAGCCACTAAAGTTACAGCCTCCTCCAACACATTAGTACACTGAGATAATTATAGCAACTGAAAATAACCCTTTTTCTTTCAAAAGAGTGTGGACCATTAATGGCAACAAGTCAGTAGCATGCAATGAAAATTCAATAAAAACTCCAAAACATACTAGACATTTTTCAATAATGAAAAACCATAAAATGTAACAATCTCAATACTGGTGCTAATACTACTGCTAATAATAAAACAACATCTAAACTGCTGGTGGTTGTTTATGGTCTGTTCAACAGGTTGTAATTTTGAACTGAGCTCATTAAATCTTTATTCCAAACAAAATGTTTGCTTTTACCATGAACTAAAAAAACACTGTTGTGGCGGTTGCCCTAGAAAGCCCAAATTGGCGCCATGTGTTTTCAGAGCAGCAAATGTTAAAGTTTTCATGTCACGCTGTTCATCCACGATTGATCCAAAATTAAATTATAGTTCTATTAGTTATATTAAAATAAAATTTTAAAATGATTAGATCTTAAAAGTCCAATATGTGGGATTTTTTTACATCTAGCGTTGAGATCGTATATCGCAATCATCTCCCGCACCACGCATTTCAAATTATGTATTACAGCTACGGTAGCCTTCATGCTTCAAAAATCCGGTCTTTTGCTTTTTTTCAATATCCTTTTTCTTTTTCTGGCATGAAGAATAGGACCCCTGTCCCTAAAAACTTGGATTTTGAATATGTGCATGAGGCGGAGTGGCAATTGGAAGACTCTGGAATTTTCCCAGTGGGCCGGTAGGCCACCGCAGCCTTTTAGCACCACCGCTGCCTGCTGGTCAAACTAACCTGCACGGTGGGCCGCAGCAGCCTCTTATTTCTGAACATTCATCTCTCCTCCACCCCGAGGGCTGGTGGTCTACAAAATTTGACGGTAGATTTTTTTGTCTCACTCCACCGCAGAATGTAATGAGATAACATATGGTCCTCCACTTTTCCTTCTTCAATGTTGACGATACCCATTAGCAGGTGGCGTTTATTAAGGTGACACATGCGATTCACAAAGAGTTTGAACCAAACCTTAAACAAAAAGGGAAAAAATTCAGACATTTTGCATAAGAATACTAAAAAAAATCCATAGATCTCAGACATGAACAATGTTGGGAATATTGCGTCTCCTCCTGCTGTAAAATCACTGTAATGTGCAGGAACACACTATCACACAACATCCAAGAGTCAGCAGCTCCAATAGATCACAATCAAATTGAATACTGTGGAATATCAACTACACTGCTTACAAAGGGCCAAGTGCAGGGCATGCAAGGTTTAGCTCAAGTCAATAACCATTACTGAGAACCAACAGCAACCTTAAGGTCCCCTGTGGGTAGGCTGGTTTGAAGGTTCATTAAGAGTGGTTTTAAAATTCCTCCCTCCATAATCCATGAGGCTGGTTACTACAAACATTGCATGTTTTGTCTATAATGTATATTACTGTGGTATTTTAAACAAAAGCTGTCAGCCTATTTATTAATTTTACATTATTTTCAATGAATGTGCACCCTCTTATCCCCCTTATTCTTTTCATTGATGTGGTGTTCTGCATAAGTCAGATATGGTAGCACCAGCCACTGCACCTGTTGCTTTTGCAACATATATATAAGTTTTTGCACAGGTGCAGTTTGATACCAGTTGTTGATAGAGAGAGTGATTTCATTATTTCTGTAAGCACATTCACAGGCAATGTGGAAAACACTGCCTTCTAATTTCTAAATTCCAAATCAGGTGGAAGATTATATTGACCCATGCCACCACAACATGACCCACTTCCTACTTTGACCCACAGGCTGCTAAAAGCTCAATGCCCTTTGCACATTGTGAAAGGTGTATTTTGACAATGTCTGTCAATATCACTCAGCGTGCACACAACATTACGCATGCTCAAGCCCTGAGGGAGCCAGGGCTTACCGGGCCCTCTGCAAGACTAAAGAAACACACAGTGTGTTAGGTGTTATCCTCAAGCTACAATGTTCTTAAATGAAATGTTTAAATTGACAGATTTAGAAAGAAAAAATGGGTAGTTGATGAAAAAAGTACTTGTGAAGCAAAAAACGTCTGTCTTGCTCTCTGCACAGGAATTCATAAACAACCAGCAATATTATGATTATTATGTTTCTGTAAGGTCAAAATATACAGTGTGTTTGCAAATATTATCAGTTTTGAAACTAAAGTAACCGAATAATTTGAGTAAGAAATGTGAGGTGGTTGATTAACACAGATAAGTTAACACAGTTGTTACACAGGCAGGAATAGAAAAGAGAAAAAGAAAGAACAAGTAGGTTCCCACTGCACATAAACACAGCACATGACAGCAACTCGCTGAACAGCACACTGCACATATTTTCAGCCAAACGGAATAAAGCATGCAAAAACACCTGTATGGTGCTTGAACCTTGTTATTAAAGATGCATGAGGGTTCGGCAGCACTGGGGAGAGAGGCTCCTTTTTGGAAAAACTGCAACAAGTTTTACCAACTACAAATATTGATCTGCACAGTGGTTGTATATGAAAGCCATGAAACATACCAATTTTTTGAGCTTTTCAGACATGAATGCTGTGAGTGGCAAGTCATATACAAATGATGTCCATCACCTCAACCACCAAATCTCTATGGATTAAAGCCTGATATTGTCCTGATGTAGAGAAAGGACTCATTCTGTCTCTATGCCATTGGTTTGCAGACATACCAGCACCTAAAACAAAATGAGCATACTGACACACATGATGCAGGAGCTCTCATTTTGTAGTTGATAAAAGAATGTCTAGCTTAGGTCTAAGCATTTAGCTTTTTTCGCAATCTCGCTTTTACAAGGCTGTGTGGAGGTCCCTCACAGGAACGAGTTCTTAAATGGAGTGGCTTTTGCGCCGCTAAACCTGCACAAATAAGGCAAAAAGAAACCGTATAATTCTCAAAGCACCCATAAAGGTGAAATGCACCCTAAATGCGCTGCTAAGCCAAAAGTGTCTCGGTGCTGCTGTGCTATTAGGATGTATGTAAATAAGGTAATATGCATACTTTAGGCGAAAATTTGCGCCTTTCTTTGCAAAGTAGCCTCATTCCAAAAGCAGTCCAATTCACAAAGTTTAGGGCTAATAGCCACACACAGTCAAAATTAAATAATCAGCATTTTCAGAAAGTTGGTGGTAATGATGTTATAAGGGGTGTCCGCTTCGAATCATGTCATCTTCTTTTACAGTTTGAAGGTGTGCGTTTTGAATACGAACAGGACTGATAGACTGGGATATCATTTTTTTTTTTTTAAGATTTTTTTTTTGTGGGGCATTTTCGGCCTTTATTTGACGAGATAACCCCATGTTGAAGAGTAAACCTCTATATATGGGCTCAATATATGGGCTCAACCAACCCAACTGAGCAATCCGGGCACCCAACTGGGATATCACTTATGTCTACTTTTGGGTTTCGGCTTGGCTAATGTTAGAGCATTACTCACTTAAGAACAAACCTTACACAAGTCAGGGAACTGGTCCTCAGTCCAACAGGGAAATCAATTTTTATACCCCCACCTCCATTATCATACCCACAAGAATTACAATCATCTGAGGACATTATCACTCCCCTGGCCACAGTCAACTATGGTAATCTCCGTTGCCTTGACTGTTCAAAGGATTGAATAGGATCAGTGACGGCTGTGGATGCAATCCCTATCAAATTCGCATTCTTGAATGTGCAATCACTTTCGAACAAAACATAAATTTTAAATGACCTATTTCTATCACGTGATCTAGACTTTTATTTGTCATGGAAACTTGGCTGCATGTTGGTGATCTAAGCCCTTTCACTGATTTCTCCCTGGTGATTGTGACTTTTTACAATCTTCAAAATTGGCGTTAAATGCCATCAATTGCCAGTTGATAAGTACACTAGTTTTGAGGTGCAAGCATTTAAGGTTGATTTGTTCTGCCCACTGATTTGTACACTGGTGTATAGACCACCAAAGTACAATAAGGACTTTATCAGTGAATTTTCAGAGTTTCTAACCCTGATTGTGCCCAACTCAGATAATATTTTAATCCTTGGTGATTATAATATCCATGCCTGTTGTCCATCAAAGTCTGTAGTTACTCATTCAATCTCACTCAGTATATAACTGGTCCCACACACACAAACATGGTTATACACTGGATCTTGTTTGATCATTAGGTTTTCCTGTTTAAATATTTAGCAGGATAGTTAGTCTATCTGACCATAAACCTTTGATTTTTAATGCATAATTTTCTAATCCATAACCTAAACCTTGTTTGCCAGATCGTTACATCCGAGCACTGAACCTGTCAACTGCTAGGCAATTTTCTGATACTTTCATAACTTGTCCTTTTACTAGCCCTAAAGAGATATCCTCCCCCTCTCATGTGTCTACAGATGAGTTAGTTACTCGGTGTAATACCACTGTCACAAATGTTCTTGATATCGATTTGACTTGCACTAAATCATACTATTGCACTCCCTGATGCTATGTTTGAAATCACAGAACAATGTTTGAGGTTTTTTATCAACAAGGTTGACACTATCAGATCTTGTATTTCACCTACTTATCGTGACCCTTCTGAATTAATCCTATGCCCTGCTTTTCAGAATTGTGTTGTGCCTGTGGCCTTCTTAGCATTGATGGATATTGTCTCACACATGAAACCTACCTATCCATCTTCAGATATTGTCCCCTCTTGTCTTTTGAAAGAGGTATTTGATACTATTGGTCCCAGCCTCTTGTCTGTAATAAATAGCTCTCTCATGAATGACACAGTCCCATCTAGCTTTAAACATGCTATGGTTCAGCCTCTAATTCAAAAAGCCAACCTTGGGCACCCGGATAGCTTGGCCCTTTGCTGCATGTCATTCTTCCTCTCTCTGCCCTTTCATTTCTTCAGCTGTTCTGTCAATAAAGGCCTAAAAATGCCCCAAAAATCATCTTAAAAAAACCTTGACCATATTGATTGTCAAACAGCTTTAGGCCAGCTTTAGAAACAACACTTCTTAAAGTGCTAAATGACTTGTTGATGTTTGGTGGCGGTGAAAATTGTGCTGCTATTTTACTCTTGCTGGACCTTAGTGCTGCAAATGACACTGTTGATCATGCCATCTTGTTGGAGCACATTCAGCATAGCGTAGGGAATCTGTTGCTCTACAGTGATTCAATTCTTATTTAAAAAGAGATCTTGAGATTTTGTTGATATTGGAAATATCTCCTCCACTTCAGCAGCGATTACATGCGGTGTACCTCAAGGTTCAATTTTAATGCTCCCATTGGGTTCCATTCTTCACAAAATAACATATCTTATTACTGTTATGCTGATGACACACAGCTGTACCGTCCTCTAAAAACAGGTCACACCAACTCTTTAAAGTCCCCTTTTCACTGCCTGAAAGACATTAAGTGCTGGATGGAAAAATTTGGCAACTTTAGCCTCAAGTGTGTGCCCTATTGACAAAAATCTAGGTTTCATCTTTGACCCAGCATTAACATTTGACAAACAAATTAGTTCTGTCGTCAAATGTAGCTTTTTTCATCCCAGGACTATTGCTAAAGTAAAATCCCTCCTATGTCTTAAGGACTTAGAGACTGTTATTCATGCTCCTATTTTGTCTCATATTGACTACTGCAATCCTTCCTTGTATTCTGGGATTTGCCAATCATCTTTATCACGTCTGAAGCTTGTCCAGATTGTTGACTGGTACCAGAAGTAGGGATCATATCTCCCCAATATTGGTTTCTCTTCACTTGTTACCGGTCAACTATAGAATAGATTTTAAGGTAATGTTACTTGTTTTTAAAGCATTACATGGATTGGCCCCTTTATATATTGCTGATCTCTCTTACCCTACATGAGTCCTCCAGGAACCTAAGATCATCTAATTAGTTCTAATTCTAGTTCTAATTACTTCTTGTGGCCTGCGTATTCACAAGACAAATGCACTGCAGATTAAGACTAGACAATATCCTAGGTAGATATTGATGTGGGACTATATTGGGTGGAAGCACAACCAAGCACTGCTAGATGGGCGCAGAGATCACGCAGCACCCTAAACCCCCCAACTTATGTCAACATACCTGGCATGAATAGCTGGCTACTTTTTCTACAGTAGACAGGGAATGGCGATGAACTTGAGAGACGACAAGGATGACCCAAATGGACCCAATAAACAGCTATAGCATAGATCGACCCATGTTAGACCTGTACTTACACAGAGTGGTTGCGTGATATCACGGAGCCATGTAGCAGTACTTTGGCTGTGCTTCCACCCAATGTAGTCCTAAATCAATATCTGTCTTGTCTTAAAACATTTTTATTCTATTACATTTGGGTAGACGTGTGTTGTTTGTATGAGGTTCACTGTGTCTATATTTGTATTGTACTTTGTTTTATAGCATACTATAACTTTGTAAAACACTTTGTTCAGCCTAGGTTGCTTTTAAATGTGCTCTATAAATAAATTGACTCATTGAGTCTCTAAGTGTAAATAATGGGTCATTTTTATAAGGTAATCCATGTATGCTGCCACATTCATTACTTATACAAAGCCATATAAAAAAATACTATCAGTCCCTCCTGGTTGAATGTTTACTTTAAAGTTGAAATAATCTATTTACTGTTAGATTACAATCTTAACATCTTTCGGTGCAGTTCCTCCTTTGTCAGGAATTTGATTACAATACATAGATTTAGCACTAATTATTATTCATATTCATATTATTTTTGAATCTTAACATGGTTCTAAGCAAGATAGAGGTCTTAAAATAAACTGTTGCCAAGGCACAGCTAGCACATATGAATGGTCAAACACTGCTCATACTGGAGCTGGCCCTGTCCTTTTATCCTAGACGCTTTTCAGACTGAAATACCAAGGTAGCATTTCCAAATAGAGCATCACAGACATTGATCATTTCATGAGACGCAGTACAAACATTCAACAAGTGTAAAAGACATTTACACTGTACAACTGTACACTGGCCTGGCATTGGTGCTTTCCTTCCATTTACTATATGCAGTTTGCACTGCTCATCATTGAGCATGCGTGGCCACATAAATGTTTTCATACCCCACAAAAGATCATTAAAACATTTCTTAAGTGCACATGAAATGTAGAAGAAAGTGGAAATAAAAAATAGACCTTTGCTGCAATCCTGTTTGATATTTCAAAGTTGTTCAGTTTCAAATTGCATTTATCGTTTGCATGTATTTTGGAGACCATGCTCAATCTGTAAGAAATGCGTTTGTCTTCTTTGAAAGTGTATGCTCGGCAGGATACACAACAAACCAAAATGGATGTTTTAAACACTGATTTTAAAGATTCTTCCCCCTAAGGGAGTGTTATTATAAGCCAGAACCACCTGAGCATTTGAGGGGAAATGCAAGATTATTTTTATTATATTTTCTACTTTATCTGACGGCTCCCAGTGATGATCAGTCAGAAGGGATGGAAAAGGATGCAACAACACATTCCGGCCTGATTTTGAACTGCTTTGTTTGCATTGCACAAGCCTGTGCCAGAGGGCAACACATCTCAGTTTTTAATGATCCTCTCTTTCCAATGAGTCCAATGTCCAATCTATGGTCTATATTTGACCTACTGACAATACTGAAAAGTTATACTGTATAAATTACTTGTCAATTTAAGACTGAGCCGCTACTTAAATGTAATTTAACTGCAACAATACAATGGATGGACAACGATTATGGCCATCAGTTTATTGCAGCCTTGGATTAAAACAGACAATGGAGTTATTCACTGCCTTGTCTCGCTTTGCCAGACTTTCCTCCACAGCGCTGCGGAGGAGGGTCTGGCTAGTCCACAAGCACTCAGGGAAGGGAAAAAACATGCAATTTCGGAAGTGTAACGCCGTGGATATAGATTATTCAGTGCCTAACCCTCCAAGAAACCACTTTCCAACAGGAATGCACAAAGGATAGAAATATATTATTAAATATGAAATAATATTAAATTCTTAAAATATTTGATGATATTAAATATTATTGACGTGCATGCATAAATACATTGTCACTAACCTTAACTAGGTCTACTTAAATTAATAAATACACAATTTCCTCCATCCTTTTCAATTAACATGAAATAAAACAATGGGAACCAATCCTTACAGAATATTTTGTAGCATACACTCATTCTAATTCCCGTCAGCTGGAAGAAATCTGGTACGAAATGAATACCTTTGATAATGTATATTTCCCAATGACTATCAAATTTGATTCAGATTAACAGCAAAAGCCCTGGGTTCATGGGATTAAGGGAAAGGATACACAGCATTGACTGTTGCCAATTGTAGTGCCAAAAAAACACATTTGCATTACTCTGAGTTGCTCCTCTCCGGCAGATTATAGCCGATTATAGTAAGTAAGTAAGTATTTTCTGTGATTAATTTGTCAGATGGGTCTCTGGTTGGTAAACAGTACCTTATTGTCTTTGAGAACATTGAAATGGTGAATGCGGAAAGGCTGTAGAGCATGTTTATGACTTTAGTAAAACCAGTTCTACTACTAGCAGTTGGTGAAACATACATATTCAGAGCAATGAATACAGTGAGTATATACTGTAAAACTACAAAATATAAAAAGTATAAAATGTTAAGAGTCTCAATCACTTGCACTGCAAGAAAGCAACTTGGCCCTCATGGTTTGCTCAGTCAACTCTTTTAATGTCTTATATGCTAAAATATGAAAATGTACAGGATTTCTGCTGCCAAAACTTTTGCTTTCATGAAAGGGGATTTTAAATTTTACCTACCAGTCACAATAGAGTTAGGGAGCAGGCAGTCAGCATTTTATTAAAAGGCTTTTGACAGGACACGACTATTGATGGATGCAAATTAGCTGTGGTGGAATCTAACACGCTCCTCACTGTAAAGTCTGCTGTAGTTTAGTTTTCACATCAGCATTGGTCTGTGTGCAAACTTTGAGCCGAGGGGCTCCGTTCTGGGATCCTCTCAGTCTGGAACCCTTTTAATTGCATCCCAGACGTGGTGATGACAAGACAGTTGACAAGATTAAAGTTATTCATTATGCTCTACGGACTTCAACATCTACAACTACACCAACATTTGTTATAGCAAAAAAAATCATGGTGTATCTGTAGAGAGTGCAGGCTTTATTTAAAGACTAAATATGTTACTAAAAACAAAAACAAAGGAGGTAGTGGAAATAAAGATGACATTTACAATTGAATGTGATAGGAGAATCTATGATATGTCAAATATAGACAATATAACAGTTTCTTTGTTGATGTCTTGTTGCCAGTGGAAGTTAAAAGATTGCTGAATATACCACTAAGGGAAAATCAATCTGTGTTCTATTTCACCCTCTTGCCTTTTAAATCTTGCACCTGGTCAGTGATTTGGATATACTGCCACAATCAAAGAAACCCAGACAGACTGACAGACTACTAAAGAAAAACAAACTGATTATTACTATTACTGTATCATGTTGACCAGACTGATTAAGTAGACTTTAGCACTATAAAGCGGTAGCAGCTACTGGTGTTGTTTGATGGAGCTGGGTTACTACTACTACTACTAAGAGGAACAGTCAGTTGATCCTCAAAGTCACTAGGCTCTAGTCACTGCTCAGCTGGAAGGCATGTCTGTACAAAATGGCATGGTAATCCATTCTATGGTTGTACCAAATTGTCAATTTACAGATAAATTTCTAAGACAGACCACCATTGGCATCCTTTTAGCTAGCTAGGCTAAAACCAGTGTTGTAGTACTCGAGATCGGTCTCAAGACCACTTTTTGAAGGTCTTGTCTCGGAATCGGCCGCATTTTTATGCTCGGCCTCAGAAAAAGAGGACTAAAGTTTATTTCAAGACCGGTCAAGACCACAACTGTAGGGATATCATTTCATTGCTTGTGCATTGCAAATTACATGTCATTATTGCTGTCATTGGATGTAAAACTTCCTGCTTCAAATGCAACCAATAACTTGACTCATCTCTAATTTAAAATTTGTTCCTGTTACCTCTCCCCCTCCCCCATAACATGCACTCCTGAGAAAGTGAATCTCGGAGACAGAAGAAGAAGTTGTGGCTGTCTGGCACTGGTCTTGGTACTGACTCGGTCTTGTCCTGCCTTGGTCTTGGTCTTGAATCATTTCAGCCCCTGGACGTCTTGATCTTGTCTCGGTCTCAATACACTCTGGTCTAGGTGATGACTTGGTCTCCGTGTAAGTGGTCTTGACTACAACACTGGCTAAAACAACTTAACTGATTTGAAAAAACAACAACCAACCCATTTAAGTTATCTATCTTTAATTCAGAAAGTCTGTTTGAGGCAGGCTTAAGACCCTGCTGACGTCGGACCTCACCTCACTGTACCAACACTTACTGACTTTAGATTCAAATAATTTTGTTGAACAGAGGTACCAAGAGTGCAGCCTCAGCTCTAACATCCCAATAATTCCCACTGTCTCATCTGCTTCTCAGTTTTAAGAAATGATTCATTCATTCACTCACTCTGAACATGCCTGAACAAAAAAGTAAAGCTTACAAAACTGTAAAGCACTGTGTGATGTCCCTGTGGTGTCATTTGTCACAGAGGCTTCCATAGAACACATGGTACATCCTCCAACAAGGAAAACTGTTTCATCTGTTTCCCTCATAAAACACATTCCTGTTAACTTGGCTGACATGCCACCAAAGTATTGAACACTGAAGTCTACAGTGGAGCTTCTATTGATATGTTTTAAGTAGACATGTGCCACCAGTGTATCGGTAGTAGGCCTGCAGCCTGTTTTTATGAAGTCAGAGTTTCAAACATGAGCAGGATCATAGAGCATATGAAATAAGCGAATAAGTGAAAAAAGCAGGTTTGTGATCAAGAAGGTGTTGGTTTGATTTCCTGAATCAGCTGGGAAAGTTTTGTCTAGGAAAAGGGAATGAGTAATGCTCACAAGCAGTGGTCAACAGTGATCTGGCATCCCCCAGGTGTGAACAACTTCTGTACAGTATACCTGAACGAATGATGAGGCAGGCTGTGCTTAAAGTAAGCATTCACTCTCTACAGTACACTGTAAGACTATGCTGTAATTTCTACAGTTACTTACCACAAAATGTCCAGTAAAATACCATAATTTTCTTTTCCGGTTCATTACTGTAATATGCATTGCATTATGGGTAGTAACATTTAATTTACAGTGATTTACAGTATATTCAGAATTTTCGGTATGACAACCCTGTCTCATAGGACAAATGTTAATATACTACACATTTCCAAATACATTTGGCAGAAAACATATTTCCACCTGTACAACAGACAACTCCTCCAAATTAAACTGAAAAATAGGTTGTTTGTCTTCAAAAAGCATTATGAATCTCAATCGTAAAGTTAAAAAAAAAGTGTTATGATCTGACAATGCTGTGGTTAAGGTTTGTTTATAAGTTTAGGCACAAAAACTACTTGGTTACGTAGGAAAGGATCAGGGTTTGGGCTAAATTAGTCTAGGTTAAAATGGCTACCTCGCTAATGCTATCGATTGTCATGGTTGAAGTCGATAAATGCTGTTATTGAACCTAATTATTTTTTAAATGTTGAACTTAACATGCAAATTGTTCTCTGACAGTGTGAAAAATGTGTTTGCCTATCATACCCAGTCAACTAGAGCATTATTAAACATTTTATGTTTAAGCACACACAGAACCTCCTTTAGTTCAGGGAAAGATGTGTGGTCTAAGTTGAATATTGAAAAAGTCATCAGTGACTTGGCACAAGACACAG
>JABXJD010002034.1:0-64496 GCA_013375575.1 Percina caprodes
TGTATTGAGGCACAGCTGAGGTTTCTGCAGTGACAGACTGGGACAGACTGAAAGAATTGAGAGGCAGCATCTGTGATTACAGTCTTCAAAGACAGTTTCAAAATCAGCCTCACTGTTGGATCCACCTGGTGCTCTAGCCTTGTTCTGTTTTATTTCCTTTGGAGTTTTTAATGTTACCCGGCGTGGAATTATGGAAAAGGGCAACCTTAAAGCCCCCCCGCCACCAGCAGGACGGCCAAGCTATGTTTTGCTGCTCGGTAGGGTTTCTAACCCTGTCTGCATGTCAGTGGCTCAAAAGATGCATCTTCAAATCAGCCCAGTTGAAAGAAAGATCAGAGCATGTTTCTATTTTGGTTTCAATCAACATCCTCCCTCTCTTCCTCTCATCCATACTTGCATACTTTATGGCTGCTTTTGGTCCTGGTTTCATATTTCATGGTCTTCTGGATAGCACAAGATCAGCTTTTTTTTTTTTTACTAATGAGAGTGAAGAACAGTTCAGTGGAGAGCTTTGCAATAATGTGATTTGTGGCTGTACACACTCATTCCCATCTGCCACAGAATGTAGACGTTCTCTGACAACCCCCAAAAAGAAATAAAAAAAAATATTTGTGTATGCTTTCACCTTCATTTGTTAACAGTTTATGTAAAAAAATTTCAAGCAACATTTATTTATTTAAGCTAGCCCCAAGTGTCTAAAAATGCTTTTTATTTTTTACACTAAACTCTGCTTGAGCAGGAATATGAAAAATACAAATCTATTTGTATAGATTGGCATATAGAATCCATTGCTGAGCAGGATCAGATGGCAGGGAAAACAGATTATGTTGCAGGGCTCCCGTGGCATCACCCCAGGCATTAATGTTAATGGAAAACCACATGACCTTCCAGTTGCCTCTGAGCTGCTCCATTTTAAATCCAATTGAAATGGCCCAAGTCTAGAAGGGGCTGGAGAGACAGTGATGCAGGCACCTGGTACCCATGCATGAGAATAGTCCGTCTATTTTATTTTTTATTTTCAGTGAATCCCAGAGGCCTCCCAGTTAGGTTTCCTTTGCTCCCTGAGATGAACAGGGGTAAGCACAGCCAAATGTGGAACCACAGTTGCCACAGTAAAATACTTGCAGGGATACCCATGCCCCATGCTAGATGTCATCAGAATCAGAAATACTTTATTGATCCCTGAAGGGAAATTATGTGGAAGGAGCAACTGCAACAGGCTGCATGCCATGGCAAAGCTCAGCTTGCACTGCTTTATGTTATGGTTGGGGTCTGGCTGGCCATGAGTGTTTTGTTTCAGTTGGCTCCTCCTCTCAGTCCCCCTCCCACGGCGTCCTGCTTCAGCCTGTCTCCGTCCCAGCTCCCAGTTCCTGTGTCTCCTCCTCGGCTCCACGCTCCCCCCGAGTATCCTCACGCCCCGAGACTTCCCCAGCCTCCTGTCCTCTGTGTCCCGGTCCCTGGTGTCTGCCTCCCCAATTCCCTTCCCCCTCTTTAAATAATAAATCCTTTTTTTACTTTTGGTGAGCTGTGCGTTTGAGTTCTTTTCGTTCTTCCTGTAACACTTCAACACTTTAATCAAGGTATGTTGTACTTATGCTCAAAAAACATGATGCCCCTTGTTTTCAAGGTTGGCTAAAAATCAATGTGATGGAGTTGGCTTTGCCAAGAATTGCTTTCCAATGATCTTCCTGCTATGGGAGGAATGGAGGGGATAGTGCCAGCACAACAGACACGGGCTTTGTTAAAGGAATGGAAAAACAGGACAGAATATTTATTTTTTTCCACAAACATCTAGTGGAGGATTCACATTTGAATACAGTACCACTGCCCTGAGGGTCATCAGCACAATTTAATTACATTAAGAGAGAGCTAAATTGGACTTTGCAAACAGACAGGGCTTAAGGGATTACTAGACCTCTGACGGAGAGATCAAATTTTACCTTTAAGCATGAAACAATATGCCCGATTCCTGACAGGCTCCATGTGGAAAGAGAATAGGAAGAGGAGTTGGAGGGTTCTGCCAACAGTGGACTGCCAGATGATTAATTTTATTACATTTTTTTAGTTATTGTATTCGAAATGGCCTGCATGAAAAGCATAGTGTTTCAGGATAAATTGCATTATCCTAGCCAAAAACACAAGCATTTAAAGACATTGTTTATCTCGATAGCTTTACCTCCTCTGTTCCCTAGTAGCTCCCAACTGCAAACCTTTCCTGCAAGTGAAATGTTTTGTCTGCATGTCTCTAACAGTTTATACTATTTATTCTTCAGTGATTTATTGAACACTTTGCTTACTCTGCAGCTGCCAGCTTATTGTGTGGCATGCTGCCTGAATGTTGCATCACCCAAAACTGACCTTTTATCTATCCTTTTTTCTAGTAGCGTTGGTAGTAGCAGTACTCTACTAGTACTAGACTTGACTGGATTATATCATGGTCTTAAATGTGACATGGCATTCAAAGGAAAACAGTGTTGTGCTAAGTTTGTATACTCCATTTATGGAAAGTCAGTCAATGAAGTCAATTTTCAGACCTTGGTCTTTTACTGTGCCATCCGCCCTCTGCAGTTACATATGTCACCCACATTAGGCAAAACATGAAATCACAGGTACTGTTTTGATGACATCTTTTCTTCTAGATTTTTTTTTGTATGTAGCCAGGTAACCTACTAAATAGTGAAAACACAGGAAGTCAAAAAAACTCCATAGACCAGGCCACTTGTGGACAGCTGAAACAAGCTGTAAACTGGTTTGACTACCTGCTGAGCATAGGTGGAGCCAGGGAGGTGCTTGGGGGTGCTGGAGCTAATCCAAGGATTCCAATAGTATGTAAAAAATGTATTTACACAGAAGAACAATAGTGCAATATTTACTAGCCGTTAGGATTAGCAAATGAGCGTAATGTTAGCAATGGATTGTTTTTTCTCCCTAAATGTCAACGTGTGGAGACTTTATCAAAAGCTGTGAATGAGATTTAGAGATATGGGGAACCTGTCACCAACCAGGACGAAGAAAAGCGGAAGAAGAAAGATGACCTGACCGTGGGCGTAAATGCTGCTGAGGATGCTTAACGTTACATTGCTGTAATTGACATTAGACCTGGGGATGAGACATTTAATAGGGGTCCATGTAAAAACTTCGCTCTTATGTGCGTCTCGTAGTACATGAACAAAACTGTGAATAAATAGATCAATGAATTCAAAGTTATACAGCGCACTTGACATGGGTTTATTTTTAGCCCAAAAAACGTGTTTAAAGTTTCAGCCGTTTGCCCTCAGTGGCTTATTTAGGTATATTAAGTCATTGCAGATATGAATACACAATCTTTTTACTGTCTGAGGATATATGCGTGTGTGTTTATGTGCGTGGTTGGCTGTGTGTGGTGTATTGGCCTGCTGCATTACTCTTCTGAGCTACTGTATGAAAGCTGCATTAATGATTGTATAAACTCAGCTTGTTGGCTGGTATTTGAATTAATGGTTCGGTGGGCTAATCTGAGTTTTATTGTGCTGTTGTATTGGAAACTTTTGTGCACAAAAACATGAATCAATCTCTCTCTCCTCTTGTTCGCTCGCTTAGTAGCCTAAACCGTGGCGGAGGTGGGTGTGTTTCGGAGCGTGTGTGTGTGTAGGCTATGTGTGTGAAGGGAAAATCTAAATTTCAAAGCACCCTCACTGAAACATTGATCAACCCCAAAGTACCAGCAAAAGAACATCTCTGGCGCGCCACTGCTGTTTAGCAAACAGTTGCTCATTGAGCAGATACAGTGCTACATTTGCATTCATTTATAGTTGTGTTCCATGGCCACCTAGTGAATGTAAGTCCAATATTCCCTTCTTTTAGTTCTGAGAGAAAAATATATGTCTCTACAGCTGCTAAATGCTCCACTGTGTTTTACCAGCTAATAGTTAACTGCCTGTTGTTTTATGTTGGCCAGGTATCATACATTGGGTTGTTATTGCTTGTTCGCTGAAAACAGCTGTCAGTATGGGACAATGAGAGTGAACAAATTAAGTAAAGGTTGCTGGCGTGAAAAACCAAACAATGACCTGAAACAAGTTTAAACACAGACCTGAGGGGAAATGCAGAGTCTGGAGAAAATTCTGACTGACTTCTCTCATTTTACACACAGTGATCCACAGTTTATTTATTTATTTTTTAAACAATCATTTGTTCTTCGAATAATGGTTCCAAAAGCAAACCGGGATAGGTAGGACAATCTGATAAGGACACACTTCTAATGATCAGTTATATGAGAATATTATCTCATCCAATCACACCTGACTGGAATCTTCCACCGCTATCAGCAACTGAATTTTTTATTTTATTTCATTAGGTAGGTGTTACGGCTCTACACATGCTGGTATAACAACATGGAGGGATAAGTTAAAAAGAGCAAAAAATGCAAAAGTCATTTCTTCAATTGGGCATATTTATTTCAAAATCTCCATCAAAACCATCAAAATATCAGAATAGTTTTTCTCCCTTTAAACTAACATGTTTTAACAAGCTACTTCTTTTAAGGCTGTGCTATTAAATAACTTATGCATTCTAAAAATGCAAAACAGGGTACACACAGAGCAAGAAACCACTTTCCTACTTAGTTGTTCACATTCAGTGCGCTTACATGCACAGTGCAGCCAATAACAACTGGCTTTTTCTTCTGGTCGACCTAAGTAAAAATTACACCAAATGACCGCTAAATTAGTTAAATTTAACTTAAATTAAATTAAACTTGTCACAGCAAAAGCACAGTGTTATCTAAAGATGACTGACAACTCGTTCGGCTCATTTACTATGTAACCAGTGTCGGGTGAAATTAGTAGTTAGCTTATTAACTTGACTTAACACTTTTTTGCTGAGACACAGTGTTGCCAGCCCCGGAGATGAACAATCTATTTAGCCATCTTGTCACATAAAAGGAGGGGGGGGCAAAGACGGAGCACGTGGGACGGAGAGGACCAGAAGCTACGGCATAGCAGCAATCTACAGACACGAAACCATGCAGATTCTGGATGAGTCAGTTTAACACAACACAAACCCTTCTAGATGTGAAGTGGAACTTCAAGAATATGTAGTTTTTAGGAGACAGACCTGCTATTAAAGGTTTTTTTTCAATGGAAAACTATAATGTATAATTAATATGGTATTTACCCCAAATTAAAATAAACAAAATATTATATTTAAAAAAAAAAAAGGCCAAGTTTTGTGTGTAGCGTGAGCCCCGTTCCCACCACAGAGTCACAGTCAGCTGAGGTCAGCTATATTATTTAGCGTAATATAGGCTACTTTTGTTAAAGGCACTTAACAAATGGCATGTTATTATCACTTACACTGACATTCATGCACTTGCTTGCTAGTAAACACACACATTTAACCTAACACACATGCAATGTGGCAACATTAAAGTTTGTGAGGTGACACACAGGGCGGCCTTCCACTCACCAGAGCGGTTGGTCCTCACCGCCACACTTTTCTGAAAAATGCCCAGAGGTTGAAATTTCTGCAGGCAATTTATCTGAACTGCCAGCTCTTCAGAGGTTTCTTCTTCCATCTGCAGTATCTCCAATTGTCCTTAAACAATTACTTTGGAGAGATCAACGGGGAAACTGCAGTTTTCTCAGTTTTCTCAGCTTCCATTGTGCAGGTCATATAAACCATGGGATACAAAGCTCTCACACACTGCAAGCCAAATAAAGAGGTGGAGAAGGAGAGGGAGGCAGATAAAAGCTGACACCAAATGTATTATAGCTCAGCTCTATTAGATATGAGCTTCTGCTCGGGTGAAGCACCATAGCTTAAGGCACAGATACTGCTTGCTCATTATGCTTTAGTGAGGGGGCTGGGATGACTGTGTTCTGTATACAGCACACAGTCTCATGCATGATTTAGTAAACTATAATTCTTACTTCAGTATTCAAGTAGATATACAGTATAGCAGACAAGAAAAAAAGTATGAAATAAATAAACTAATGTGCTTATGCTGCAAAGGTTATTAGGTAATTAAAAGAGAGAAATTGTCAATGAAATACTGTTTTTTATTAATTCAATTTTGGTAATATGGCAAACAAATTCTGTATACAGTATTTGACTCTGGTTTAACACATTAAAAATAAACACACGGACATATTTCGTTTTCTGTTACAATATCTATTTTAGTGATGAATGGTACTGTGTAATCATACCAGAATGAACAGTGCTACAAATAACAGTTTTCCTAATGATTACTTTGAGATTACCTTGAAAAAGATTCCAAAAAGTTGGTGAAAAGCTTTAACCTTTATGTTTTCTAATAAACCACAATACCTTTTGTTTGATTGTTTATTATATAAGGATTTCAATATCTCATATAGAACCATTTACACTTATTTTATCACCATTTTTTAAGACATCTTTTCTAGCTATAGATAGTTAATAAAGTACACCCTTTCTTAATAGTAAGTCATTTTTACAATGCATGTTCCCAAACAAATTATTTTGTATAACATCATATTATGTATTATATAACATACTATATTGCATGATAGCATGGCTTACTTCATTGCAATATTAGCACTGTTACCCGGTGTTTTCTGTTTTGTTAGACAGTAACAATATTACCGCACCCTGTAATTATTAGTAAGATAACAGCATTTCAAACATAACTATATTTATAGTTTATCACGTATGATATTAAATATCTGTAGTACAATCTCACGTTATTATTCCCTTAGTCTCGCTTTGCCGAACCATCCACACGCTGCGGAGAGGAGGAGGGTCTGGCTATTCCACATAGTATTCCGGGATGGGTGAAAAAGGTGCTCTGGTTTAATGGCATTTCTTTTAAAGCAGTCATCACAATCGTCATGGGTGGCACTAAGCTCCGCTGCAAAATAGTCGTGTGAAAGAAAACTCAGATGGGACAGATAGTCTAGCTCGGTGTCTTAATTTACCCTGCAGAGATCTGAGGAGCAGTTAACCATAGTGCTCCTAAACTACCAGACATTAAAATTCCAAAACAAAGCGAGAGGAAACGGACATCAGCGAAAATATATGTATCAGGCGGAATTTCCTGCGGCACCGGAGCAATCCCGGAAGTGGAACGTCAAGGACATAGACTATTATTCCCTTAAATGGACAAGAGAAGACACACTAGAACACACACTCGGCAGACAGTTGGAGTGGGAAAGTGTGGAGGGTTTAAAAAAGATGAAGACCTATTTGCAAAGGTTTGACAATGACACACTAACAAAAATAACTTACTCCCTCCCTCATCAATCAATCAGAACCAGTAAAAATCAATATAGAACCATTCTTGGAAAATGTAGAGATTTAAAATCGACATAGAATATCACATGCATGTGAAAAAGAAATAATTGTGAATCTCTAATACTGCAGCCCTTGCACCGACTGCTTATTCGGCCACAAACTGGGAAATCAGTGTTTTCTTTGAGAACCACAAACACATTGATCATTTACAGCTTGCTGACTTTTCATAGGTGAAAAATGGAAAAAGAAATTGGGTATCTCTTCATGTTAACCTTATTATGGTTCTTAAGAACGACAAAGAATACCCCCAAATCTGAAAGATGAGGTGAATTATCACCACTGAGTCCCTGCTGTGTATAAAAAATAAGGGTCTAGTCCAACAACAGCAGCAACATGCAACTAATCCTGTTCTCATTTAGGTGGAAAGTGTAGTACAAGCCAAAGAGGCACATAGGCACGTTGCTGATCTCTTGTTTCTGAGACATGAAGCAGCTTAGTTTTACACGCTCAGGACACACTTCTATCACGGCTGCTTAAACCCCAATCTCCTTAATGCTGAGTGCCAAGCCGAAGCACATTGGGTCCCTCCACGAGGACAAAGGTTTGATTCATTTGGAAATTGAATGTACGGCCTAGCTCTATCTCGGTGGAAACTCTGACCGCCAGGCTGTGGTGGTCAACGCTGTGGCTGAGGATATTGCTCAGGCTACGATTGCATGTGTGTGTTTGTATCTATGTGATGGATAGGGTTATAGAAGCTCTACTGTGACTTCTCTTTACTACTCAACCAGCACAACAATTCACTGCGCACGCACACACGCAACGCCTTGTAATAGTTAGTGTTACACCCATTATAAACTAATGTGCCACAGCCATAATCATTCCGACCGAAGCACTGCCATGGATACAGCCACAATCAATGGAATAAACGGCCAACTAAATGTCTATATCCCATGTCAATAGTCACAGCAACAGTGTCAATCAGCCACGTCAGCAGCCGTTCTTAACACAGTGTGGAGAACTAGGTTAAGCTGCGAAACAAAATCTCACGTCTGGTCTGAACTTGTGTACGCGAGTACGTTTTTTAGTTAGTGTGGACTTGCGGTGCAGCATGTAACAGGAGAAGGAGAAGGCATCAGATGATCATTTATCTGCAATGGCAGATCTGGTGCTTTTAGAAGACCTCTATGAGCTGAGCACATGTAGCCTACACACACGGGCCACGGTGGAGCACTCTATCGGACTGATTAAAGGCAGAACAGTGAGGGGGTCACAACATTATGCAGGAAAACAGGGTACCATAAATGTAGTCAGGGAGTCAGCTGACCCGAAGCCCAGGGAGGAGTGTCCAGCACAGCCCCAACTGGAGGCTATACGAAGGAGACAGGATGTACGCGCACTCTCCCTCACAGCTTACGGTTGCCAGGCAATGACGCATGTGTAAAATGCTACTGCTACTGTGTTTGTTTAAATTTAGGTACACCTAAGAGATTGCAATATAAGCCTGTATATTACTATTAGGACTATAACATACATATGTCAACGATAAATTAAATAAACTTCACCTGGAGTCCACGGCAACACTGTTGACTGCATCAGGGATCTCTTTCCAACTCTCTTTCTTTGTTTTTTGTAAAACCTTTATTAAAGTTTTTCTAGTTCTATAGCCTTCAATACCAGTTTTCAGGCAGCCAAATATTACAAACGTTAGTGCAACTGAACTGGAGATATACGGGTATCAATCTCCACCTCTGAAAAGTGGCGCTTCTTAGCCGGATTACGTCTCGCCATCTCGTAAATTGTAGGGCCCGCAAAACCGATAAGATATTGGGGCGTGAAATTTAAATTTAAATAGTTTCCAGCCGCTGCGTTCATCAATGTACGACCATTCTTAGGCTCTGATTAGTGTGATACGAACGTTTCATGAATCCCAAGTGAAGCCTGTCGTAAGATGATTTCTGCACTCATATCTGCGCTGATTTCTAAATTAGGCTGATAAATGAGGGTCATTGTGAGGAAACGCTATATATAGTGTGAGAAAAAGTGCAATGCTTAATTATTGCAAGGTGACACAAAAGTAGTTATTATATATAATAATTCCTACCATGACCTTTTGGGGTAGAATTCATCACATCAAAAACCCAAAACAGAGACCATTCCTATAGTAAAGATGTCAAAAAAATTGATGATCATGATAAACGTGCTCAAGCAAACCAATTAACCCTCTGAGACCTAAGGAATAATCAATTATTATATTCCTCGTCAGTCTCGCTGCTCTGTTGCACCTCCTCATGAAAACTAATGGCAGTGCTTTGCATTTAGTATTGACAGGTATCTGCTCCTCTTTGTTTTAGTTGCCCTCAAAAATATTCTCTACAGTGTAGAAATCTACGCTGTTTTAGGGGAAGTAGAGACTCACCTGGGCCTTGTTGCTGGACCATTTCTGACAGATCTCGCTGGTGGATGAAGAGAACCAGACCTCCAGCAGCGAACAGCAGGAGGAACCAGAGGTAACAGGGCAGCCTCCTTCTCCGTCCGCGCAGGGAGTCCACCACCATCTTTAACTTCATCCACAGCATGAGGCACAGTCAGACGACAATGTGATCAGTTCTGGAGAAAATCAAAGAAAGCGGGGAAATGGGAAGAGGGAAAGCAAGACATAGACAAAAGTGTCGTGAGCAAAACTGCGTGACGGCCTCTGACCGTGTCATCGCTCCTCTGATGTCTTGTGTGTTTTTGCTTTGCAGGTTTGCCTGGGGAACTTGATGTCCTGCACCTGAGCATAAAGCTTTTCAAAGGCTGACTCCTTCTTCTGTCTTTCTTTGTCTCTCTTACTATCATCATCTACTCTTTTGGGGACTTCAAAACATCACACATACATTCATCATTGCACACACCGTTGACTGTAATGCACTTAACCCTGCTGTTATGTTGCAGATGAAATTGACCCAGTTTAAAAGAATGAACATGTAACGTATTCAAGGTAGCTTCAATTATCTTTATTACATTGAAAGTAGAGATGGGCAGAATGATACAGAAGCTACGCAACTTGTTTCCCTTCTGTGAAGCACACTGTTTCAATAACTATACTATTATATTGCCAGAGTGCCATAGATAAATTTCCAGTGTATGTAAATTCAGTAGACAATACAAGTTTTTACCAATCTAACATGTCTGAGCTTGTATCAAATGAGGATTACCATTTGACTGCGTCTCATTATCTCAAAATAATGAGACGCTGAAACAAAATAAAGACAGTTGAGCAAATGTACTGAGTTGGCTTCAGTGTATTTTATTACTCTTTTCTCCAGCAAGAGGAGACCTTGTTTGGGAAAGTGCCTAATTTTAGCAAAACAATTAATCTTAACACACAGACAAGTTGGAGCCACTTCTATGTACATCTTTTCTACATCTGTCCCTCATACCTCAAAGTTTCTAGCGGTCATTTAACCTTAGCTGCCAAAGACGACCTGGTACTGTTGGTCACATACAGATAGAAGATGTTCTGACCCTGCAACCTTATCAATAAACATAGCTCAACAACTGTTTCTTTCAGTCTTTAAGGCACCAACCTTCAACTGGTAATTTTAGGGACAAACAGCTGTGACTCTCCTTCAGGGAGGACACATACAGAATGAATGAAAATTTAATGAAGTCATACAACCGAAAAGCAGAGTAATGAAAAATACTGAATAATACATGAATAATACAGAATTAAATATGAAATCATGCTTAAATGTAATTTTCCCATTAAAGTATCTCATTTTAATGACTTACAGGTTCTTTTTTTCCATCACATTGGCAGAAATGGACTTCCAAATACCATCAACATTTAATGCAGCACTACAATTAACGTGCAGGCTTGTTGATCTGTTATTGCACGTGAGACTAAAACTATTCAAATCAGAGTGGTGTTGTAGAAGTAACTGTAGTAACTGTCGTAAAAAAGGCTGCTATATGTTTTGAAAGCCACCAGTGTTCACTGTGCTTGTTTTGGTTTGAAGCCCCAAAGCTTCAAATCTTTTCCGGCAAAAATAGAAAGAATTTCTCTAAGCTTCATCAGGCTTTATTCGCCAATCACTAGTTTGAACGGTTTTGAATATTTTTTTTTCTTTGTTCACACTCACATTTGTTTGTTCCTTTGTTCACACCCAACATCATGCAAGACTACTGTTCTTCTTCTACTTCTACTTTAGTTAATTGGTGGGCCATAAACCAACGATAAGGTGCATGTCGCCACCTACAGTAGCGGAGTGTGTAATACCATGACCAAAATCATCAAAAAAATGACATTAAATTATATTCTGGAAATTAAAACCCAAGCAAAACCCTTTTAACCCGTACTTGTTTATCCCCTATCTCTAACAGTCCTTATATCAGGACTACTGTTTGGAAGCATAGATGTTTTGGGGAGGGGCCGGCCTAGCATTAGGCTCGTTCGAGATGAGCCAGGTCTGCGCAGAATCGATCACCGGTGATCGCCGCCCGTTGCATGCCGGTTAGATTTGTGTCCGACTTGATCCCGACTTGTTCTGACATCATGCTTACGTAGGCAATGATAATCTCACGAGATCAAAGCGGCCGCAGTTGCTTTTCACCGACTGGAAGACCCAGGCAGACACAGAGCATGCTGGGAAACGCCGGCCTCTCAGCTGATTTAATAGCTAATTGGTTCCAAATCGACTCCACATGATGACGCTTTCTATAAACTTTTTAGTTTTTTTAACTGCTAACTTTGGCTTATTCTGTACAGAAAACGTGTTGTGAGGCCGGTTTAGAAGTCAGAGAGACTAAATCAGTTCAGATTACGGATCATATACAGTCTGTTGTTAACTAAAATCAGCAACAGATCGCATGCAGAGCATTTCAAGAGCTACTCTGTCATAATTAAAACAACTGGAGACTGTGTACAAGCTGATACTGTATATGGGTCCGATAACATTTTATTAAATCGGAATTGGACCACAGGGCTCATGTCCAACTTTGAGATGAATTGCGCCTTGCCTCTAAAGGGGACGAGAGCAGGCGGCAGCAGCTGGGGTTGGTGACAAAAATCTGTTTAAAGCTATAGTTTCTGTTAGAGTTTTCCTTCAAATAAAGAAATTGGTTGTGTTTGTAAGGATACAGTTAATTAAACATGATTCCTGTTGGACAGGCATGAGCGCAGACCAACTCGGGACTCTGTTCATACAGCAGAAAGGCCTAGTAGCATCTGTCTGCAATATAATATATTGTATATGTATGTATATTTTACATGAGCATTAACTCTGGTTTCAATGTGCGCATTCACAGCACAGGCTGTTCAATTTAAATTACAGACACACAGAAGGACAAAATAAGGAAGTAGTGTATATTATCTATTGAAACCCAACACCTCTCTCTATTTAAGTCGGAGGAGAAAATCCATAAAGTCTGACGACTTAAAGCTGTTTAGAAATTCAACATGGAAACAAGATGAGCTGACGCCAAATTATTCCAAATAAAGAAATTGGTTGTGTTTGTAAGTTTACAGTTATGTAAACACAATTCTAGTTGGACGATTCTAATTGGACTGGCATGAGCGCAGACCAACTCGGGACTCTGTTCATACAGCAGAAAAACCGTGGAGCATCTGTTTGCAAGTGAATATGCAAATTAGCCTCAGTGACTACTCACTGCAAAAACATAAAATTGGCAAGAACTTTTGTCAATCACTACTTTTACATTGCACACTGTCCTAAAAAAATCATAAGTTATAAATAATGCTTGATGCTTGAAAATGCATTGATTTCTGTCAGGATTGTAGTGTTATTATCAACTTGTTTGAATACAGATGATCAAAAACAGTGATGGTGAAATATGAAGTACTAAAATGCAGGTGAAACAGAAATCCCAAGGGGCTTATAACAATGTATCACCACATAATCAAAGAAGCAAACAATGACACAAAAGACATCAGAAAGTCAACATGGAGGAGAATGGCAATTGTGTGTATTTGTGTTTTAAGAGAAGACAAGTGAGGAGAGAATAATGAAGGATGAAAAACCGTGTTGTGTACACCACAGTTTTTGTAATGAATCATTGTGGATAAGCATTTTACTGACGTGAAACTTAGCTTTTTGCCTCAGTGCAGATGAAACCACAGCAGAAACAAAAGGGTTTGTTGATGCATTACAGCTACAGCATTGGTCCACCCAGAGTGGGAATAGTTTAACTAATTTTAGGTAATTCAAATCATATCAACAAGGACTGGGGGGACAACCTTTGAGAGACAAGCTGTTATGCAGCAAAACTTACTTAAACTATAGATCTTAATTTAGATAAAACAGTCCCTCTTTGTCTTTGGCTATAAAGAAATGTAATTCATGCAACATAATCTGGTATAAGATTTGAAGCCAATAGACATTAGCTTCTACAACACTTCTGCTGCAGTATAAATGCAAGGTATCCCCATGCTGTCAGTGGCTGCCACTGTAGAATAACATTAAAATGACACTTTTCCTTTCGGCATTAAAAGACATTAATTTGACTAACATAGTAGTTGTACCTATATCAAAGTGACATAACATCGCTCACTTTAAACTAGTCATGGAGATGTAAAAGCATTAGGCCACCCTGAAACCCATTTATTCAGCTTTTTATTGACAACATTTAATTTCCATATGAATGTCCTTTACATCAATCTGAAATGAAACCATGCAGGCAGAGATGCCTAAAAAGTGTAATTTAAAAGGTGTAAGAATTTTGCAAGAAACTGATACTGCAGTGCACAAACATGATTATTATGAACAGGCAACCGTGTATTTGCAACCCTTGGTATTTGATACAGAGGAGAGAGGAGAAATGCATTTCTTAGTTTTATATTTCTGTCTGTCTTCACACTGTGATGAAGACGTGTGTTTATCATTTCAACTCAGTATGTCAGTCTTTGCAACCCGTACAGAATGAAAGTAGCCTTGACAAAGGTTAAAATAAAAATAGTGTACACCTTTTGCACATAAAAAGTTTCCATGTGATGGTGGAAGGAAGCTACAGGTACAGTATGTAAACATAGTTATGATCAATGTGATGGTTCCCCGGAGAGGACCAATTTGATGGAGAGAAACTCAAAAGAAGAGAAGGAAAGAAGAATTCCTACCGTATGTAATATACAAAACTAGTCATTTTGTGTTACTCAAGAAAACGCTCCATGGAAACAATGCATACATTTCATGACACATACATTCAAAAAGCTAGTAAAAGGTAAGCACTGTAATTCAAATGATTTCCACACTTCTTTTTGCTGTGCACATGGCATTGACTGCTGCTGGTTGAAAACGCGGCTGGCCACGTAGCAACGTGGTTGGGATGATGGCCGGGCGTTAAAGGAACACGCCGACTTATTGGAACTTTAGTTCATTCACCGTATCCGCCAGAGTTAGACAAGTCGATACATACCCTTCTCATCTCTGTGCGTCCTGTAACTGTCTGATGCCCCCAGTATTAGCTTAGCCTAGCAAAGGTCCTGCAGGTAACTGGTTCCAACTAGCTACTGTTCCCAGTAAGTGACAAAATAATGCCAACATGTTCCTATTTACATGTTATGATTTGCATAGTCACAGGGTGTACAAATAACAAGCTCACATGAGACACAGCCATATTCTAACCGCATACTAATTGGGAACTATATTCTCAGAAAGTATACAGTGGGCATTTGCTAAGAAATTATATTTTAAATTATGTTGATGGTAAAGAGTATCTTTGTCTACACATTTTCTAACATGAAATCGCTTCAATTGACTCAGTACTCCTCCAAAACACATTTAGTGCAAGTTGAGAAGCTGAAACTTTTAAAGATGCTTTGATTTGATTCTGTTTTCTCAACAAAGTTTTGACCTTTACATCCCAGTGTCATTCATCCTGTCAGTACAAAACCACAGAATGTAACCTTATCAGAGGAAATCATTCCATGTTTTCACTTCCGTTCCCCCTCAAGTCTCTTGCCACAGTTTCATCACCTTAGTTTTATAAAAGATATTGGGGTCAAGTAAACACCTGTCTGTTGTTTCTGGCTATTGTAGATGGTTTTGAAAGTGTGCAAACTAGCATTTAGATTTATACTCCTTCAAGTGCAGTACAAGCAATGGCTATGGAGCACAGACTCATCAAAAGTGTGAAAGGCATGCATTCATGTTGTTGAATTTAGTCATTTGAAAAGAGTGTAGCGTGGTTGATTAAGTAATGAGGAGAAATTCTTATTTATTTATCATACAATGTCTACAGTCGGTTGGTTATTTGTAAAAGTTCTTTGTTTCAAACAAAGAATAATGTTAATAGTTGCTTCCCACTACTATTAAAAGAGCTAAGCTACTGAAAAGCTATTTGAATCAGACAACAGCAACGATATTTACCAACACTGCTTGCAAAACCAGTTGGATTCCTCCACAGCAATACAGAGGAGGGTCTGGCTAGTCCATGCAGCATTCCAGGATGGGATGCTCTGGTTTATTGGCATTTCTTTAAACCAATCACAATCGTCTTAGGCGACACTGTAAAATAGCCTCGAGAAGGAACTTGTTTTGGTGGAACATGTACGTTCAAAAGTTGTTTTAGTTGTGCAACAGAAAACTGTCTGGATTCACAGAAATCTGAGGAGCAGTTAACCATAGCCATCATAAATCCACCAAAGTTTAATATTCCAACTCAAAGAAAGCGAAAGGTAACGGACATCCGTACAATGTACATTAAAAAGAGTTTGAACGTGTATTTTTTAATGAAAACTGAGTGAATTTTGCTAATGCACCCATGATTGAGGTAGACATGATTACAATAGAAAAAGTTCCACAGTCCATCAAATATCTTAATGAATGATAGTGCTGGTCCTACATACTATATTGTTCTGTTTTTTGTCTTATGTTGCCAAAATTCCATGTGATTTTTGCTGCAACCTAATATCCCCATGGAGGATAAAGTATGAAGTAGGGCAGAGCTAAAAATGAAACATGCATTCCCAGTCCACTTTATCTAAAGTGCTAAAAGAAAAGATTAAAAAAAAATCACTGCAACTGTCACAACTTGACACAAACATCATGATCAAACAACACTTCATTTTCAAGCCATTGCCTTTGTACTTCCAAACAGATGTATATGCCAGGAAATGACAGACCACCTCCCATTTTATGCAGAAAAACAGCCTTTCTGTGTCAGAGTTGTAATGGTTATGATTCTGCGTTTGATGTTCATGTATAATACACATCAAAGAGTTGTGATTTTAGTTTCAAACAAATGAAAATGGTGCCAGTCAAACTGATTTTCCGTTGGTAAAACTTTTGTTCCTGAAGTGAAACATGTTCCAAAGTATGTTTTAAACAATGCTCAATATGATTCAAATATTATAAAAACAGTGCATGGACAATTTATTACTTTACATTATTATGCACAGTTATTAGTATACATCACTATACACTGAAGAATGAATCCGTAAAATAACAGAAACATTACCCAGACTTTTGCCACATAATTCAAAAACAGAAATGATGTGTAGCTGCAGTTATAAAACAGAACGTTTGGACAAAATGTCAAAAAAAGCAACAAAACAAAATCAGAAAAGTTGGCACAAAGGTAGAAAAAACAGACAAAATGTCCATAAAAAATCCCAAAATGTCGTAAAGAGCAACAAACTTAAAAAAAAAACAAAAAAAAACAACAACGTTGAAACCAACTTCTGTGGCTGACCAAAGTTGTTGGAGCACAAATTATGCAATTCGAAATATAATAAAAAAAACTGTCACTCATGTTCTATATGGACAGTGTCTGTTAAAATATACAAACATACAACTGTTAATACACAGAGATTTATGAGATAGTACGGCACTCATACTAACAAGGTCAAGGTAGGTCAAGGTAACTTCATTAATACCCGAAGGTAGATTTGGCTTGCACCGCTTTAACTTTGGTAAAGCAGTAAATGTGCTCTTTTGTTCACAGAATTTTACTTAAAGTGAAATTATCAAGTGTTCTGCAGCAGCATCGTGCACTGACTGAACCAGTTTTAAGTACCGAAGAACATCAGTGCTTTTTAGGGTCTAGGAGAGAGCAGCTGGATGCTTGATTTTCCCACTCCCCACTGGTGATAGTCAGGACAAATTGTATCAATTGTGTGAAACATTTCTGGATCCTCTCCGAGTCTGTCCTCAACTCAGACACTGTGGACCTAGGTAATTAATTGTTGCTCCCCTCAGCTGGGAAGGGGTTGCTAGCTTTTCCATTTAGAAATGGGGCACACCTGCATTCATGCACTGAGACTTGTGCGTCCTTTCTGCATCTTCATACCTTGTTACTGCTGCCATCGGTTACTGGGCTGGCTGTTGGTGTGTTTATTCTTTCTCTTGTGCACAGTTGGTGTGCTTGACGTGTGTGTAAGCGGAAAATGCTATCTAAATGCTAGCTATGTATCGGGTTACACCTCCTACAATTATGGTTACGATGTGTGACTTCTTTCCTCTTTTTTTTCAAGGTGTAGTCTCTGATTTAAAAAAAAAAAAAGATTGTTGATTTTTTTACTTTTTTTACCATGCCTCTTGCTCCCATGGCCATTCTTCTACACATCCATCTTAACATGCATTGACAGAGAAAGCAAAAGTAAATCCACTTTTATTATCTTACTGCATATCTGATCACCTGGTTGAGGACATTATAAGATGTCTGATATCTAATATTCTGGAATGATGTTGTATATATCATTCATGTCTAGTCCCTCCAGTGAAAGTGAACAGGGTTGGCTAGTAAACAAAAGGAAATGGAAGCCGGTGCCAGGCCCGTTTCATAAATTAATGATAACGTGCAAGGGAATCTGATGAGGGGAGAATGGGAGCTGGTGTATAGGATCAGGTTCAAAGCATTGCTAATTGTCTTTATTGATGACAGCCGGTGATCTCCGGTATGAATTAAAGCATTCTTCACACTGCTGTGAGAGACTTAGCAATCAGTGTAGGAGATCAGCCATCAAGCTCTGCTAGCTAACTTACCCTGTTTAATGATAGAAAAAATCTGGAGATATGTCTTCTCCTATTCAGCAGCAAGAAGGACATGCCCACACAAAAAATACCCTGATTACACACTTTATGTAAATGTGTGGCAATAACATACAATGGTGCCATGAAGCTGAAATGATGGAGTCAGAATCCTTGATTCCTAATGCATTATTATCACAACAAACTACTGTGCACTCTCACACATTTTGATTATAACTTGCTGAGATAACAGTGGTTATACTTGGATTGCATCTTTCGTTTGAAATGTTGACATTAATACTACTGAACCACAGTTTTTTTTGGATCCATGTTCAACAGCACTTGGAATAAAGCTAAATAAATAAATAGTCACAAATCAGAAAGTACTAGTACACAAAACAACTGTGTTCATATGGTAATGAGAGTAAATGTAACCATTACTTCCACCCCTACAATACTTACAGTGCAATATCGGCCACCAAAGTAGTGCCATGCCGAATTCCCTCACAAATGTGAAAGCGGTGTGACGGTGACCAGGCTCAGTGGCCTCAGAATAGCTACCAGCCCAGGTGATGACAGCTCCAACACAATCAGACATGCTCAAATACAGCACATGCTCGCCATATCATGTCAACCCAACACCTGCCAGAGGGCACTGCTGTGCTCCGATACACACCTCTCAGATGAGGTTACAGATTAGTTTCTATTTAGGTCATCCCAGCCACTCAGTGACCAACAGAGTAGAGTAGATGAATAACTTGCAAGCCAATTTGGTAGAACAGAAAGGATTTCCAACCGTTATCTTTTTTTACCAGGTCTTAAAATCAAGTATGACTAATCCTGTACCGTAGCATAGGGGGCAAATAAATCTTCTATCTCTCTGGACAGCATTGTTTGTGTGTGTGGTTTTTGAATTGTCCAAAAGCTTTTTGCCATCAGTCATTTATTTATAAATTCCCATCACATACAAAGATAATAATAATAGTCAAGTTTGATTAGCCACTACATGTAGGGTCAAAGCGACTCCAGTTCTCTGCCAGCAACACACCTGGCCCTGATACACCATACGCATGGCTCATTTGACAAACATTTAGGCTGTATTTTGTTCATGCTTTCATTACCATTTAAAACTCATGTAATTGTACTTACTGTACCTATAATTAAATGCACTTCAATCATAAAAGGAAGAAGTACATGAAAGGGAGGAGACAGGCTTAGCAACTTTTACGTTGCAGAAATCACAATGTTCCCCGCTATTTGCAACGTTGAGAGTAGCTGTCTCGGGCCTTTTGACCCCCATTTTGAAATCTTGCATGGTAAGCCAACCACTTGCAATTAACTCCACTATCCGACATCTTGGATCGTCTTGATCGCGTTGCCTAACAACCCCAGCAGTCTCTTTACTTATTATATCTCTATATCTCTCTCTTATATTGGTTTTGATTGATCAAAGAATTATTGATTGGCCATTGATGATTTTGAAGTTAAATAAATTATACTATACCTTAAATAGCAGTTGTTTGTGTGTATTTGTTTGTGTGTATTTGTTGTAATAACTGCTACAGGTACTTGGATTCACCGTCTTCTGTTCATTTCAGCATTATAAGATAAATTAATCAAATGAATTAAGATCTGTATTTTAAAGGGAACACCAACTGAGACTGTTTCACAGTTCAATAGTGGTCCCTGATTCCAGGGTGGTGCCCCATTTTGTCAATTTGGTAAAGGTATTAATACCCACATTCATACCCAACAACACACCTCCCTGTAAGACCAGCATGCCCATGGGCGCAAAGATGAGCACAGGTGCATTTGCTTTTTAAATGACGTGGGTGCTGGATGGGAAATTAACAACTGTGTCAGTTGTTAAAATAGCAAAGACACTTGTGTCTGGCTTTGCGCAGTGCTGGATGCAAGATAGGATTCTGAGTGTTTGGAGTGTAAAATTCAATTACACCAAAGCAGATGCATGTATGGCCACAAAAAAGATTGCTGTCTTGGTTTGTGATGAAAATTATACACCTTTGCTCTTTTCTGTCCCCATCAACACGTGTCATTTGCATCAGGAAGATACAGAGGGATTCATTTTCTCATTCGAACTACAGAGGAAGGAGAGTGGTTAAGAAAAGGTTTTGTTTGAAGCTAGTCATTGATCTGTTTGAGAACTTCAGTCCCTAAATCAAACATCTGCATATGGACTTATTTCATATGCAGCATTTGTTGTCAAACCGAAGCAAATCAGGATCGCGCAGGTTAGACCAAACAGGAATATAGATACATAGGCTCACCTGTAAACATTTGGGGTTCACCATGGCTCAATGATGAATGATTGGCATAACTTCATGGTTGCATGACTATACATTAATAATTTATCTAGTCAGTTCTTGTGCACGTATTAGATTGATAACAGGGATCTCCTAGATACCTTCTTACTTGTCCTAGTGAGAACCACACAATATACATACATGCAATAAATGTACTAGACAATGGTGCATTCATGATAACCCACAAATCAGCTGCATTAGCTGAATGCCTGGAATGTAAATATGAACCCATTCTGTAACTGAGGTTAAAAGAAATTCAAATGGGGGAATAAAATTAGATAAAGCAAAATCTTCTCAATAGACAGAGAAATGGATCAAAAGATAAGCATTCCTATATATGGATGCCCAGTATTTATGTTATATAATAGTTTGACCTATCATCATAACTCTACTGGGCCTCGTGACAGGTGACACCAATCATGACATAACACATGTTAACACTCTCTTTAAATCCTACTCTCATCAACCCGAGCAAAGAACACATTCCAGAGGTCACACTAGATGTGTTTCTGCTAGCTTGCTGGTGTATTTTTTAACATGAGTTTCATAGACTTTGATTAAAGTGCGGCAGTAAGTAAAACTGGATGGGAAAATCACTGGTTTCTTAGGTCTCCTGTGATTCCTGTCAACTGAAGAGCAAGCATAACTAGTGATGTGTTTGAAAAAAACAAAAAATGATTTAAAATAGCCTCCCAGATTCATGCAACTATGTCTAGCCAAAACAACAGAATCCCATACAAATTGCCTACATCCTGTTTGGTGACAATAGCAATTTGAAAATGTAAAGGCCAAAATTGATATGAGAAAACACTCTCCATGTATAATCTGAATACGGAGGCATCTACCAAGCGGTCCTCTTTGGTTCTGTCCTTGAGTAAATTATGCTCTCAGCTCTAAATAAAATGAATGTACCACTGAACACCATAATGCTAATTAGAATGTAATTAAATTGAAAGCTGGTTTCCCCTTTCCCCTCACAGATGTGCTCAAACAGCATGTGATTAGCGCAAACAAATCATGCTATGGAGAGACACTGTGACAGATCGCAAAACTCAAATGCAGTTTCCTTTTTGAAGTCTCTAATCCTTTTCAGAGCACAATAGAGCCTTGGCAGTTGTACCATTATATGAAATACATACAGTTTGTGTTCCTCCCTCCATAATCCATGAGGCCGGTGACTACAAACCTTGCATGTTATATCTATAATATAGATTACTGTGTTATTTTAAACAAAAGTTTTCAGCCATTCTTTATTAATCTTACATCATTTTCAGTGAATGTACACACTCTTAATCCCTTGTGACTGAAATCTTCTTACAATTGAAGTAGTGTTCTGCTATAAATCAGATATGGTCCAGTATATGGATGGTTGGACAACCAAATTCAGCATACTGCAAAGTGAAGCACCAGCCACTGCACCTGTTGCTTTAGCATATGTGCTTGACTGATGCTATGCTGTGTGAACAACCAAAGACACTCATGTTCCATTAGTGCAACAGCCACTTATAGCGCATGGCTGTTTTGTACTGAATGCTGCCCTGATTCATACCAAATAGCATTAAAAGTATTAAAACATCAGTTACCTGTATGTCAGTCATGAAGAACCTCAAGCAGTGCTCTTCTGCTCTTCTTCACTTATTATTCCACTTATTTTTTAATATTATTCATCATTCCCATTCTCATATCTCACTTATTATTTATTATTTACTATTTACTCATCATTCCCATTCTCACATCTCTCTTATTTGTTACTTATTCATCATCTCATTTCCTATTTTTAGAACTGTCCATAATGTTCATACTGTTCATATAATAACATAATACTATTTATTCCAGTATCTTTGCACTATGCTCCATATTTAAATTTTTGTTATGTTTAGAGTATGTATATATTGTGTATATATTAGTGTGTATATTTTTTGTTTTTGGTTGTTTTTGTTTTTGTATGTAAGCACAATGTGAGCGAACCATGCTCCAAAAAAAAATTCCTCGTATATGTCCTCATACCTGGCAATAAAGCTGATTCTGATTCTGATTCTGATTCTGAAATCGTAGGAAGAATTAGGAAGAATTCCGTAACGTAAAGGAAATTAGGATGGAAATTAATGATAGACTTAAATTGTGAAACTGTCTTGGCAAAAGTGCCACCTGTGACACCTTGTGATTGCTGAGAAAGTGACACCTGCCACATTAAGGCTGAAAGACCATATATTGTCATTGAAAAATGAAGTGTTGCGCAATAGGGCCTTGTACCATTACATGAAATACATACAGTTTGTGTCCGTCATTAGAAAATGGAGTGGGTGAAATCCACATCTACTGTATTTAACAAGCAAGGCCAAAACCACAGACCATTGAGATGTGTTTTTTGTTTGTTTGATGTTTAAAAAAATAAAAAATAATGCTGTTTTTTTGGTTGTGTAAGATTAATTATTCAATCAAATCCAAGATTCCTGTTTTGGTTCTGCTCTCCTTAAAAATTACAGCCACTAAAGTTACAGCCTCCTCCAACACATTAGTACACTGAGATAATTATAGCAACTGAAAATAACCCTTTTTCTTTCAAAAGAGTGTGGACCATTAATGGCAACAAGTCAGTAGCATGCAATGAAAATTCAATAAAAACTCCAAAACATACTAGACATTTTTCAATAATGAAAAACCATAAAATGTAACAATCTCAATACTGGTGCTAATACTACTGCTAATAATAAAACAACATCTAAACTGCTGGTGGTTGTTTACGGTCTGTTCAACAGGTTGTAATTTTGAACTGAGCTCATTAAATCTTTATTCCAAACAAAATGTTTGCTTTTACCATGAACTAAAAAAACACTGTTGTGGCGGTTGCCCTAGAAAGCCCAAATTGGCGCCATGTGTTTTCAGAGCCGCAAATGTTAAAGTTTTCATGTCACGCTGTTCATCCACGATTGATCCAAAATTAAATTATAGTTATATTAGTTATATTAAAATAAAATTTTAAAATGATTAGATCTTAAAAGTCCAATATGTGGGATTTTTTTTACATCTAGCGTTGAGATCGTATATCGCAATCATCTCCCACGCACCACGCATTTCAAATTATGTATTACAGCTACGGTAGCCTTCATGCTTCAAAAATCCGGTCTTTTGCTTTTTTTCAATATCCTTTTTCTTTTTCTGGCATGAAGAATAGGACCCCTGTCCCTAAAAACTTGGATTTTGAATATGTGCATGAGGCGGAGTGGCAATTGGAAGACTCTGGAATTTTCCCAGTGGGCCGGTAGGCCACCGCAGCCTTTTAGCACCACCGCTGCCTGCTGGTCAAACTAACCTGCACGGTGGGCCGCAGCAGCCTCTTATTTCTGAACATTCATCTCTCCTCCACCCCCCGAGGGCTGGTGGTCTACAAAATTTGACGGTAGATTTTTTTGTCTCACTCCACCGCAGAATGTAATGAGATAACATATGGTCGTCCACTTTTCCTTCTTCAATGTTGACGATACCCATTAGCAGGTGGCGTTTATTAAGGTGACACATGCGATTCACAAAGAGTTTGAACCAAACCTTAAACAAAAAGGGAAAAAATTCAGACATTTTGCATAAGAATACTAAAAAAAATCCATAGATCTCAGACATGAACAATGTTGGGAATATTGCGTCTCCTCCTGCTGTAAAATCACTGTAATGTGCAGGAACACACTATCACACAACATCCAAGAGTCAGCAGCTCCAATAGATCACAATCAAATTGAATACTGTGGAATATCAACTACACTGCTTACAAAGGGCCAAGTGCAGGGCATGCAAGGTTTAGCTCAAGTCAATAACCATTACTGAGAACCAACAGCAACCTTAAGGTCCCCTGTGGGTAGGCTGGTTTGAAGGTTCATTAAGAGTGGTTTTAAAATTCCTCCCTCCATAATCCATGAGGCTGGTTACTACAAACATTGCATGTTTTGTCTATAATGTATATTACTGTGGTATTTTAAACAAAAGCTGTCAGCCTATTTATTAATTTTACATTATTTTCAATGAATGTGCACCCTCTTATCCCCCTTATTCTTTTCATTGATGTGGTGTTCTGCATAAGTCAGATATGGTAGCACCAGCCACTGCACCTGTTGCTTTTGCAACATATATATAAGTTTTTGCACAGGTGCAGTTTGATACCAGTTGTTGATAGAGAGAGTGATTTCATTATTTCTGTAAGCACATTCACAGGCAATGTGGAAAACACTGCCTTCTAATTTCTAAATTCCAAATCAGGTGGAAGATTATATTGACCCATGCTACCACAACATGACCCACTTCCTACTTTGACCCACAGGCTGCTAAAAGCTCAATGCCCTTTGCACATTGTGAAAGGTGTATTTTGACAATGTCTGTCAATATCACTCAGCGTGCACACAACATTACGCATGCTCAAGCCCTGAGGGAGCCAGGGCTTACCGGGCCCTCTGCAAGACTAAAGAAACACACAGTGTGTTAGGTGTTATCCTCAAGCTACAATGTTCTTAAATGAAATGTTTAAATTGACAGATTTAGAAAGAAAAAATGGGTAGTTGATGAAAAAAGTACTTGTGAAGCAAAAAAACGTCTGTCTTGCTCTCTCTGCACAGGAATTCATAAACAACCAGCAATATTATGATTATTATGTTTCTGTAAGGTCAAAATATACAGTGTGTTTGCAAATATTATCAGTTTTGAAACTAAAGTAACCGAATAATTTGAGTAAGAAATGTGAGGTGGTTGATTAACACAGATAAGTTAACACAGTTGTTACACAGGCAGGAATAGAAAAGAGAAAAAGAAAGAACAAGTAGGTTCCCACTGCACATAAACACAGCACATGACAGCAACTCGCTGAACAGCACACTGCACATATTTTCAGCCAAACGGAATAAAGCATGCAAAAACACCTGTATGGTGCTTGAACCTTGTTATTAAAGATGCATGAGGGTTCGGCAGCACTGGGGAGAGAGGCTCCTTTTTGGAAAAACTGCAACAAGTTTTACCAACTACAAATATTGATCTGCACAGTGGTTGTATATGAAAGCCATGAAACATACCAATTTTTTGAGCTTTTCAGACATGAATGCTGTGAGTGGCAAGTCATATACAAATGATGTCCATCACCTCAACCACCAAATCTCTATGGATTAAAGCCTGATATTGTCCTGATGTAGAGAAAGGACTCATTCTGTCTCTATGCCATTGGTTTGCAGACATACCAGCACCTAAAACAAAATGAGCATACTGACACACATGATGCAGGAGCTCTCATTTTGTAGTTGATAAAAGAATGTCTAGCTTAGGTCTAAGCATTTAGCTTTTTTCGCAATCTCGCTTTTACAAGGCTGTGTGGAGGTCCCTCACAGGAACGAGTTCTTAAATGGAGTGGCTTTTGCGGCCGCTAAACCTGCACAAATAAGGCAAAAAGAAACCGTATAATTCTCAAAGCACCCATAAAGGTGAAATGCACCCCTAAATGCGCTGCTAAGCCAAAAGTGTCTCGGTGCTGCTGTGCTATTAGGATGTATGTAAATAAGGTAATATGCATACTTTAGGCGAAAAATTTGCGCCTTTCTTTGCAAAGTAGCCTCATTCCAAAAGCAGTCCAATTCACAAAGTTTAGGGCTAATAGCCACACACAGTCAAAATTAAATAATCAGCATTTTCAGAAAGTTGGTGGTAATGATGTTATAAGGGGTGTCCGCTTCGAATCATGTCATCTTCTTTTACAGTTTGAAGGTGTGCGTTTTGAATACGAACAGGACTGATAGACTGGGATATCATTTTTTTTTTTTTAAGATTTTTTTTTTGTGGGGCATTTTCGGCCTTTATTTGACGAGATAACCCCATGTTGAAGAGTAAACCTCTATATATGGGCTCAATATATGGGCTCAACCAACCCAACTGAGCAATCCGGGCACCCAACTGGGATATCACTTATGTCTACTTTTGGGTTTCGGCTTGGCTAATGTTAGAGCATTACTCACTTAAGAACAAACCTTACACAAGTCAGGGAACTGGTCCTCAGTCCAACAGGGAAATCAATTTTTATACCCCCACCTCCATTATCATACCCACAAGAATTACAATCATCTGAGGACATTATCACTCCCCTGGCCACAGTCAACTATGGTAATCTCCGTTGCCTTGACTGTTCAAAGGATTGAATAGGATCAGTGACGGCTGTGGATGCAATCCCTATCAAATTCGCATTCTTGAATGTGCAATCACTTTCGAACAAAACATAAATTTTAAATGACCTATTTCTATCACGTGATCTAGACTTTTATTTGTCATGGAAACTTGGCTGCATGTTGGTGATCTAAGCCCTTTCACTGATTTCTCCCCTGGTGATTGTGACTTTTTTACAATCTTCAAAAATTGCGTTAAATGCCATCAATTGCCAGTTGATAAGTACACTAGTTTTGAGGTGCAAGCATTTAAGGTTGATTTGTTCTGCCCACTGATTTGTACACTGGTGTATAGACCACCAAAGTACAATAAGGACTTTATCAGTGAATTTTCAGAGTTTCTAACCCTGATTGTGCCCAACTCAGATAATATTTTAATCCTTGGTGATTATAATATCCATGCCTGTTGTCCATCAAAGTCTGTAGTTACTCATTCAATCTCACTCAGTATATAACTGGTCCCACACACACAAACATGGTTATACACTGGATCTTGTTTGATCATTAGGTTTTCCTGTTTAAATATTTAGCAGGATAGTTAGTCTATCTGACCATAAACCTTTGATTTTTAATGCATAATTTTCTAATCCATAACCTAAACCTTGTTTGCCAGATCGTTACATCCGAGCACTGAACCTGTCAACTGCTAGGCAATTTTCTGATACTTTCATAACTTGTCCTTTTACTAGCCCTAAAGAGATATCCTCCCCCTCTCATGTGTCTACAGATGAGTTAGTTACTCGGTGTAATACCACTGTCACAAATGTTCTTGATATCGATTTGACTTGCACTAAATCATACTATTGCACTCCCTGATGCTATGTTTGAAATCACAGAACAATGTTTGAGGTTTTTTATCAACAAGGTTGACACTATCAGATCTTGTATTTCACCTACTTATCGTGACCCTTCTGAATTAATCCTATGCCCTGCTTTTCAGAATTGTGTTGTGCCTGTGGCCTTCTTAGCATTGATGGATATTGTCTCACACATGAAACCTACCTATCCATCTTCAGATATTGTCCCCTCTTGTCTTTTGAAAGAGGTATTTGATACTATTGGTCCCAGCCTCTTGTCTGTAATAAATAGCTCTCTCATGAATGACACAGTCCCATCTAGCTTTAAACATGCTATGGTTCAGCCTCTAATTAAAAAAGCCAACCTTGGGCACCCGGATAGCTTGGCCCTTTGCTGCATGTCATTCTTCCTCTCTCTGCCCTTTCATTTCTTCAGCTGTTCTGTCAATAAAGGCCTAAAAATGCCCCAAAATCATCTTAAAAAACCTTGACCATATTGATTGTCAAACAGCTTTAGGCCAGCTTTAGAAACAACACTTCTTAAAGTGCTAAATGACTTGTTGATGTTTGGTGGCGGTGAAAATTGTGCTGCTATTTTACTCTTGCTGGACCTTAGTGCTGCAAATGACACTGTTGATCATGCCATCTTGTTGGAGCACATTCAGCATAGCGTAGGGAATCTGTTGCTCTACAGTGATTCAATTCTTATTTAAAAAGAGATCTTGAGATTTTGTTGATATTGGAAATATCTCCTCCACTTCAGCAGCGATTACATGCGGTGTACCTCAAGGTTCAATTTTAATGCTCCCATTGGGTTCCATTCTTCACAAAATAACATATCTTATTACTGTTATGCTGATGACACACAGCTGTACCGTCCTCTAAAAACAGGTCACACCAACTCTTTAAAGTCCCCTTTTCACTGCCTGAAAGACATTAAGTGCTGGATGGAAAAATTTGGCAACTTTAGCCTCAAGTGTGTGCCCTATTGACAAAAATCTAGGTTTCATCTTTGACCCAGCATTAACATTTGACAAACAAATTAGTTCTGTCGTCAAATGTAGCTTTTTTCATCCCAGGACTATTGCTAAAGTAAAATCCCTCCTATGTCTTAAGGACTTAGAGACTGTTATTCATGCTCCTATTTTGTCTCATATTGACTACTGCAATCCTTCCTTGTATTCTGGGATTTGCCAATCATCTTTATCACGTCTGAAGCTTGTCCAGATTGTTGACTGGTACCAGAAGTAGGGATCATATCTCCCCAATATTGGTTTCTCTTCACTTGTTACCGGTCAACTATAGAATAGATTTTAAGGTAATGTTACTTGTTTTTAAAGCATTACATGGATTGGCCCCTTTATATATTGCTGATCTCTCTTACCCTACATGAGTCCTCCAGGAACCTAAGATCATCTAATTAGTTCTAATTCTAGTTCTAATTACTTCTTGTGGCCTGCGTATTCACAAGGACAAATGCACTGCAGATTAAGACTAGACAATATCCTAGGTAGATATTGATGTGGGACTATATTGGGTGGAAGCACAACCAAGCACTGCTAGATGGGCGCAGAGATCACGCAGCACCCTAAACCCCCCAACTTATGTCAACATACCTGGCATGAATAGCTGGCTACTTTTTCTACAGTAGACAGGGAATGGCGATGAACTTGAGAGACGACAAGGATGACCCAAATGGACCCAATAAACAGCTATAGCATAGATCGACCCATGTTAGACCTGTACTTACACAGAGTGGTTGCGTGATATCACGGAGCCATGTAGCAGTACTTTGGCTGTGCTTCCACCCAATGTAGTCCTAAATCAATATCTGTCTTGTCTTAAAACATTTTTATTCTATTACATTTGGGTAGACGTGTGTTGTTTGTATGAGGTTCACTGTGTCTATATTTGTATTGTACTTTGTTTTATAGCATACTATAACTTTGTAAAACACTTTGTTCAGCCTAGGTTGCTTTTAAATGTGCTCTATAAATAAATTGACTCATTGAGTCTCTAAGTGTAAATAATGGGTCATTTTTATAAGGTAATCCATGTATGCTGCCACATTCATTACTTATACAAAGCCATATAAAAAAATACTATCAGTCCCTCCTGGTTGAATGTTTACTTTAAAGTTGAAATAATCTATTTACTGTTAGATTACAATCTTAACATCTTTCGGTGCAGTTCCTCCTTTGTCAGGAATTTGATTACAATACATAGATTTAGCACTAATTATTATTCATATTCATATTATTTTTGAATCTTAACATGGTTCTAAGCAAGATAGAGGTCTTAAAATAAACTGTTGCCAAGGCACAGCTAGCACATATGAATGGTCAAACACTGCTCATACTGGAGCTGGCCCTGTCCTTTTTATCCTAGACGCCCTTTTCAGACTGAAATACCAAGGTAGCATTTCCAAATAGAGCATCACAGACATTGATCATTTCATGAGACGCAGTACAAACATTCAACAAGTGTAAAAGACATTTACACTGTACAACTGTACACTGGCCTGGCATTGGTGCTTTCCTTCCATTTACTATATGCAGTTTGCACTGCTCATCATTGAGCATGCGTGGCCACATAAATGTTTTCATACCCCACAAAAGATCATTAAAACATTTCTTAAGTGCACATGAAATGTAGAAGAAAGTGGAAATAAAAAATAGACCTTTGCTGCAATCCTGTTTGATATTTCAAAGTTGTTCAGTTTCAAATTGCATTTATCGTTTGCATGTATTTTGGAGACCATGCTCAATCTGTAAGAAATGCGTTTGTCTTCTTTGAAAGTGTATGCTCCCGGCAGGATACACAACAAACCAAAATGGATGTTTTAAACACTGATTTTAAAGATTCTTCCCCCTAAGGGAGTGTTATTATAAGCCAGAACCACCTGAGCATTTGAGGGGAAATGCAAGATTATTTTTATTATATTTTCTACTTTATCTGACGGCTCCCAGTGATGATCAGTCAGAAGGGATGGAAAAGGATGCAACAACACATTCCGGCCTGATTTTGAACTGCTTTGTTTGCATTGCACAAGCCTGTGCCAGAGGGCAACACATCTCAGTTTTTAATGATCCTCTCTTTCCAATGAGTCCAATGTCCAATCTATGGTCTATATTTGACCTACTGACAATACTGAAAAGTTATACTGTATAAATTACTTGTCAATTTAAGACTGAGCCGCTACTTAAATGTAATTTAACTGCAACAATACAATGGATGGACAACGATTATGGCCATCAGTTTATTGCAGCCTTGGATTAAAACAGACAATGGAGTTATTCACTGCCTTGTCTCGCTTTGCCAGACTTTCCTCCACAGCGCTGCGGAGGAGGGTCTGGCTAGTCCACAAGCACTCAGGGAAGGGAAAAAACATGCAATTTCGGAAGTGTAACGCCGTGGATATAGATTATTCAGTGCCTAACCCTCCAAGAAACCACTTTCCAACAGGAATGCACAAAGGATAGAAATATATTATTAAATATGAAATAATATTAAATTCTTAAAATATTTGATGATATTAAATATTATTTACGTGCATGCATAAATACATTGTCACTAACCTTAACTAGGTCTACTTAAATTAATAAATACACAATTTCCTCCATCCTTTTCAATTAACATGAAATAAAACAATGGGAACCAATCCTTACAGAATATTTTGTAGCATACACTCATTCTAATTCCCGTCAGCTGGAAGAAATCTGGTACGAAATGAATACCTTTGATAATGTATATTTCCCAATGACTATCAAATTTGATTCAGATTAACAGCAAAAGCCCTGGGTTCATGGGATTAAGGGAAAGGATACACAGCATTGACTGTTGCCAATTGTAGTGCCAGAAAAACACATTTGCATTACTCTGAGTTGCTCCTCTCCGGCAGATTATAGCCGATTATAGTAAGTAAGTAAGTATTTTCTGTGATTAATTTGTCAGATGGGTCTCTGGCTGGTAAACAGTACCTTATTGTCTTTGAGAACATTGAAATGGTGAATGCAGAAAGGCTGTAGAGCATGTTTATGACTTTAGTAAAACCAGTTCTACTACTAGCAGTTGGTGAAACATACATATTCAGAGCAATGAATACAGTGAGTATATACTGTAAAACTACAAAATATAAAAAGTATAAAATGTTAAGAGTCTCAATCACTTGCACTGCAAGAAAGCAACTTGGCCCTCATGGTTTGCTCAGTCAACTCTTTTAATGTCTTATATGCTAAAATATGAAAATGTACAGGATTTCTGCTGCCAAAACTTTTGCTTTCATGAAAGGGGATTTTTAAATTTTACCTACCAGTCACAATAGAGTTAGGGAGCAGGCAGTCAGCATTTTATTAAAAGGCTTTTTGACAGGACACGACTATTGATGGATGCAAATTAGCTGTGGTGGAATCTAACACGCTCCTCACTGTAAAGTCTGCTGTAGTTTAGTTTTCACATCAGCATTGGTCTGTGTGCAAACTTTGAGCCGAGGGGCTCCGTTCTGGGATCCTCTCAGTCTGGAACCCTTTTAATTGCATCCCAGACGTGGTGATGACAAGACAGTTGACAAGATTAAAGTTATTCATTATGCTCTACGGACTTCAACATCTACAACTACACCAACATTTGTTATAGCAAAAAAAATCATGGTGTATCTGTAGAGAGTGCAGGCTTTATTTAAAGACTAAATATGTTACTAAAAACAAAAACAAAGGAGGTAGTGGAAATAAAGATGACATTTACAATTGAATGTGATAGGAGAATCTATGATATGTCAAATATAGACAATATAACAGTTTCTTTGTTGATGTCTTGTTGCCAGTGGAAGTTAAAAGATTGCTGAATATACCACTAAGGGAAAATCAATCTGTGTTCTATTTCACCCTCTTGCCTTTTTAAATCTTGCACCTGGTCAGTGATTTGGATATACTGCCACAATCAAAGAAACCCAGACAGACTGACAGACTACTAAAGAAAAACAAACTGATTATTACTATTACTGTATCATGTTGACCAGACTGATTAAGTAGACTTTAGCACTATAAAGCGGTAGCAGCTACTGGTGTTGTTTGATGGAGCTGGGTTACTACTACTACTACTAAGAGGAACAGTCAGTTGATCCTCAAAGTCACTAGGCTCTAGTCACTGCTCAGCTGGAAGGCATGTCTGTACAAAATGGCATGGTAATCCATTCTATGGTTGTACCAAATTGTCAATTTACAGATAAATTTCTAAGACAGACCACCATTGGCATCCTTTTAGCTAGCTAGGCTAAAACCAGTGTTGTAGTACTCGAGATCGGTCTCAAGACCACTTTTTGAAGGTCTTGTCTCGGAATCGGCCGCATTTTTATGCTCGGCCTCAGAAAAAGAGGACTAAAGTTTATTTCAAGACCGGTCAAGACCACAACTGTAGGGATATCATTTCATTGCTTGTGCATTGCAAATTACATGTCATTATTGCTGTCATTGGATGTAAAACTTCCTGCTTCAAATGCAACCAATAACTTGACTCATCTCTAATTTAAAATTTGTTCCTGTTACTTCCCTCTCCCCCTCCCCCATAACATGCACTCCTGAGAAAGTGAATCTCGGAGACAGAAGAAGAAGTTGTGGCTGTCTGGCACTGGTCTTGGTACTGACTCGGTCTTGTCCTGCCTTGGTCTTGGTCTTGAATCATTTCAGCCCCTGGACGTCTTGATCTTGTCTCGGTCTCAATACACTCTGGTCTAGGTGATGACTTGGTCTCCGTGTAAGTGGTCTTGACTACAACACTGGCTAAAACAACTTAACTGATTTGAAAAAACAACAACCAACCCATTTAAGTTATCTATCTTTAATTCAGAAAGTCTGTTTGAGGCAGGCTTAAGACCCTGCTGACGTCGGACCTCACCTCACTGTACCAACACTTACTGACTTTAGATTCAAATAATTTTGTTGAACAGAGGTACCAAGAGTGCAGCCTCAGCTCTAACATCCCAATAATTCCCACTGTCTCATCTGCTTCTCAGTTTTAAGAAATGATTCATTCATTCACTCACTCTGAACATGCCTGAACAAAAAAGTAAAGCTTACAAAACTGTAAAGCACTGTGTGATGTCCCTGTGGTGTCATTTGTCACAGAGGCTTCCATAGAACACATGGTACATCCTCCAACAAGGAAAACTGTTTCATCTGTTTCCCTCATAAAACACATTCCTGTTAACTTGGCTGACATGCCACCAAAGTATTGAACACTGAAGTCTACAGTGGAGCTTCTATTGATATGTTTTAAGTAGACATGTGCCACCAGTGTATCGGTAGTAGGCCTGCAGCCTGTTTTTATGAAGTCAGAGTTTCAAACATGAGCAGGATCATAGAGCATATGAAATAAGCGAATAAGTGAAAAAGCAGGTTTGTGATCAAGAAGGTGTTGGTTTGATTTCCTGAATCAGCTGGGAAAGTTTTGTCTAGGAAAAGGGAATGAGTAATGCTCACAAGCAGTGGTCAACAGTGATCTGGCATCCCCCAGGTGTGAACAACTTCTGTACAGTATACCTGAACGAATGATGAGGCAGGCTGTGCTTAAAGTAAGCATTCACTCTCTACAGTACACTGTAAGACTATGCTGTAATTTCTACAGTTACTTACCACAAAATGTCCAGTAAAATACCATAATTTTCTTTTCCGGTTCATTACTGTAATATGCATTGCATTATGGGTAGTAACATTTAATTTACAGTGATTTACAGTATATTCAGAATTTGAGGTATGACAACCCTGTCTCATAGGACAAATGTTAATATACTACACATTTCCAAATACATTTGGCAGAAAACATATTTCCACCTGTACAACAGACAACTCCTCCAAATTAAACTGAAAAATAGGTTGTTTGTCTTCAAAAAGCATTATGAATCTCAATCGTAAAGTTAAAAAAAAAGTGTTATGATCTGACAATGCTGTGGTTAAGGTTTGTTTATAAGTTTAGGCACAAAAACTACTTGGTTACGTAGGAAAGGATCAGGGTTTGGGCTAAATTAGTCTAGGTTAAAATGGCTACCTCGCTAATGCTATCGATTGTCATGGTTGAAGTCGATAAATGCTGTTATTGAACCTAATTATTTTTTAAATGTTGAACTTAACATGCAAATTGTTCTCTGACAGTGTGAAAAATGTGTTTGCCTATCATACCCAGTCAACTAGAGCATTATTAAACATTTTATGTTTAAGCACACACAGAACCTCCTTTAGTTCAGGGAAAGATGTGTGGTCTAAGTTGAATATTGAAAAAGTCATCAGTGACTTGGCACAAGACACAGTGTGTACAGTACATTATTAACATTTACAGTAACTGAAACTACGATGCTTTGGTACTGTTAACCACAGTGCTTGTGGAAACAGGTGTCAACGGATTTTAATACACTGCAAACACAGCAAAAGGATTAGGGATGCAAACGCTGTTTCTTGCAGCATTTCCTTACTGAGAACGTTTAAGGGACAAGGTGGAATATAAAGATGTTTATGTCTATTTAACGGTAAAAGTTATATGGCAATGTGGAGTTATTTGAGTATAATCAAGTGAATTTGGCCCACCATGTGGCCCTGCTATGACCTTTGTAATATCTGCTTTAATTCCAGGCGTACATTGCCGAATTGTAATTGACTTAAATCTGATTAGAAGCTGAATAACAGTAATTGAATGCAATTGTGAATGTTTAATGGATGCATAAATGGATCATTATTTGTTTTTAACAGCACAGACAACAGTTTACTTATCACAGTCCTTCTGAAGACATCATCACTGAGTTTACAGCCGGACACTAATGCTGGAATCCTTAATCTAAAATATTAATAGCCACTCTTCATTAAAATTTAAAGTTAAGCACTTATAATATATATATAATAATATTCCACCACTTAGTGTGCTTAGCAGCAGGTGCATATCATAACAAGATGCAATAAATTAATTCCACTAGTTCTCTAAGAAACAACATGGCTGAAAGCTAATGGCTCATATCAAACTTTAATTCAGTTTTTCCTAATCCGATAGCCACAGTTCTTCATCCTGGCAGCAATCCACTTTCAAAAGAGCATGCTTCTTGTTGGAAATTGAAAGGAAAAAAAGAACTTGGGCAAAAACACTAAAAAAATTCTGCCTACAGTTGACCGATTCTGCCTACAGTTGTCAAATGAGAAAAGGTCATTAGACAACTGTAGGCAGATTCACTTATTTTTAGCAGTGTGGTGGATTTCTGTAGATTTTAATGCCAAGACCATTAAGTTTAAAATGTGTTGCAGTTTTTTCTACATGACTCCAATTAGTGGTAGTTATGGGCATGCCACTTATAAGAGTGAGCAAAACATGCAGTTCTGTTTGAATTAAAGACCTCCTTTAAACCTATTCATGAAAGAAGAATACCAAGAAAAATACCATTTAAACACATATTGCTGTAACTCTTCATTAAGGCACAGAGGGAGCTGACAGGCATCAAATATGCAACTGCAGTGTAAATTGGTGGAGAAGAGAGAGAGGGAGTGTGCCTGAACAGTAGACACTTTAACACAGCTGTTATAGTGTAAGAAGAAAGATAGGCAAGGCAAAGCAGCTTTATTTGTATAGCACATTTCTGCAACAGGGCAATTCAAAGTGCTTTACATGAAAACGATTAAAATAATAAAAGTTACAGTGCAGTGCAAGAAATTAAACATTAAAGAGCAGTTAAAAACAGTTAAACATATAAAAGCAGATAGAATAGCAAATTTTAGGCTGCTAGTATGGGAGAGTGTATAAGCCGCTTCCCCACACACGTAATAACCATTAAATGCTAAAAATGGCTATGCAAGGTGCAATGGTAGCAGGACCTAAGTAGCTTACACAGGGTAGGAAAGGAAGAGTGCATATCAGACTTATGAAGCCAACATAATACAATCAACAAACATACTCTCATGCATATTTAAACATACGCTTGCATGCATGTATAACATGAGAATGTGTATGAGAATGGGGTAGATTAATTTGAGTATATGTATGTGCAAGCTTAGTATTCGGAAGGCATTTGTATCACCTCTAGACTTACAAAGAAGCCTTTAAGAGCCATTCCCTAAACCCAAAAGGAAGTCAGCCATATTGAATTTACAGTTCTTTTTTTTTTTTTTTACTTCTTAGACCGTTTCCAGAGGCTCTACTTTAACATACTCCTCTTAAAGGACTTAACACAATTGACTTCAAATTTGGTCAGTACAATTTAAAGACCTAGGCAAAGCTAAATTGCAAAGCTTTTTGAGTGGTAACACTTTATAATAACCATCATTAATAGATGGTAAATTCAAATATAATTAATAATGTTTACTAATTGTTAATAGTGCTGAAAATTAACAGTTTATTGTTACACACATTATATCCCTCTTATGTTATATTAGGTATCGGGCTATGATTAAAAATGTTTGTAAACCTTTAAGAATTGTTCATTTACAGCACTACTAATATTTTATTAATTATAATTTAATTGCTTGTTAACACAGACAGTATGGTAACAGTTAAATGAAAATTAAGTGAAAAATTAATTAGCTATCAATTTACCATCTATAAATGATGGTTATTATAAAGTGTTACAGAGTTTCTAACTAAACTGTACATTATCCAATCCGTCCCAAACTTCTAATGCTTGATAGGAGTCATGGCCTAAAGATATTAGTTATAGTCATAGCAAAACCTACTAGTAACAGCAAGTTACTGTCTGTATACTTTGATATCCTCTTCCTAGTTCGACCAGATCCACCTCAAAAGTGATAGGATTACAGGGAGGATACAGGAAGTTTTTGTAACTTGTATGTATACAGACCTTACAATCGTTTAAATCGCTGCTTAAGACGCACCTGTTTGCTGTAGCTTTTAACCCTCATTAACCTGGATTCTGATGTTTTAAAGTGTTGTTGTTTGTCTCCTTGTGATGTATTTTGGTTGGAGTGATTTTTACACGTGTTATTTATGTATTTGACATCGACCCTGTTCAGCACTTTGGTCAACTGTTGTTGTTTTTAAATGTGCTATAGAAATAAAATTGACATTGACATTGACATATGTACATTGTCCAATCTTAACAAAACTTACAAAGTTTGATAAGTCCAGGCCTGAGGACCAATATTGAGTCTACACCTACTGGGAACACGAAGTTAGCCTTATATGACAAATATCCAATTTACATGACATTTACACGACATATTGACGTCTACACTTGATATACATGAAGCGAGCTGACTAAAAAAGTTGACTTGACCTGATTTAAAAATCTATCCAGTCATGTGCAGTGCAAAATGAAAACACTTTTTCAGCCAGTGCCAATGTGCACTTAATATTCAACAGGTAGGCTACCCAGTAAGAATTGTGACAATTTGTGGCAACATGGGCTTTGGGAAGATCAAAGCGTCTGGAGTGGTCGGAGTAAGGTGAACGGCTAGACCAATCCCAGTGGCCTTCAATACAGGCTTGAAACCTCTTTCCTGTTAAATACATACACATACATAAATACACACCAGGCCAGCAAAATCCTTTAATGTCCAATCGTCATATATGCTGCCTTCCTGAGAACAGATGACGGGAAATAGACACTGATGTGATTTCCTAGTCAAGAAAATCAGGTGAGTGCGCTCATTAGTCATACAAGGCTTCCTATAGGGTCAAAGAGGGCAGGGATTGTGGGTAATTAAATGTGGTAAATGAAACTCTAATTGAATGAGCGACCCACTGCCTTTGGTTCTTGTTTAATTATATGGAGAAGCAGATACCAAAAAAATGGGATTGATTTGCTTTCACAAGGGGGGGGGGGTGTAATTATGATGGCACACCCATGGATCACCTAACAATAAACATTAAATAACAATGAAGGTGGATGTGTTTCTAATGACACAAATAAATAGGGAAACTCAGTCACCGAATGAATGATTAACAGCTTAAAGGTAAATTGCATCGTACCTAAAGTGATCCGATTATTTATGATTTACCTCAACTAAGGAATCATGATTCAAAATATTAATTCAATGGTGAATTACAGGCACACTATGGTAGTTTCTAAAAATGTATATAAGTACCATGGCAATGTGTGAACAAATTTTGGCCATTTTGTAGGTGTTATTTACAATCTAACCTACATGTAAATTAGTCTTTGTTTAAATCCCTAGCTTTTGACCTAGTGAAATAAGTGTTAGCTTAATTCTTTAAAGGTTGCGGTTAATATTTCAACACAGTTAGTCTTCTGATTGAACTTGTGCTAAGCGCCATTGGTTTGACTCAATAATTTGTCAAAATGTTGCAGTATACATTTTTCTGTTTAAGTACAGAAATGATCTGACACTCAAATCTGTTTAAAGAGACCACAAATATATTTCTCAACTGATTTGTCACGCCCCAATCTATAGGGCCAGTTGTTCAAAGGTAAGCTGATCGGATTTTGGTTATCGGATTGGAACAAATCTTGAAAATGGGTTGTTCAAAAGGGAAAGAAGGAATCTGAAATCAGATTAGAATCCAATCCTAGTTTTAATCTGGATCAAACCTTCAGTTTGTGTTGTTCAAAACTTGTCAGTAGGATTTGGATAACTTTGATCCAAAAAAACAGGATTATCCTGATCCCAACAGGGGTTTGGATTTCAAGGTCTATTCCAGGAAGAAAATGTAGTAAAACTTTAAAATTGGTTAAATAATACATTTGTATCATTTAGTGTTTATACATTTATTTATATTTTGCACGTTGCAATGGTGATAAAGTAGATAATGTAGACATAGGCTACCAATTAAGCTATTCGGTATAGTAAAGAAAAAAAAAGATCTTGTCCCCATGAAACAATCCCCCAAACAGATTTTAATAACAAACAAAAACAATATATTCCATTTTTCTGTCATTCACCACTGTATATTAATTAAGAAAATCATCAGAGATGAGACTGTCAAAAATAATTTCTGGTTTCTCCTCCTCAGATGAAGAACTTTGTTAACTTTGTTAACTATTAGACTTTTAGCCTTTTTTTTGAAGACGTTTTCAAAATATCCACACTGTATTTGTTAATGTATATTTATTTTGTATTTGTTGTTGCTCAGATGAGGTGCCATAAAATAAATTATGAATGGAAGTGGATTTTTGTGCTATTTTTGTGTTTTGTCTCCAAATAAGAAACACTTACATTGACTCCATGTTGGCTCTTCTACCTTTTCTTTGCATAGCTCGTCGCCCACATTGTAATACGTTGTCCTATTTAGAGCGCTGGTAATCCGGATTTGGTAATCTTGAAAACTGTGTATCTGGATCAGGATGATCCAGTCCAATGTTGCTTTGAAAAACCGGCATAAAAGTAAGACAGATAACCTGAATCCTGAATAGCAAAAAATGGGATTTCCATATCCGGATCATTTTGATTTAGAATAAATGCTGGCCCTACTGTACACAGCCACCTCATGGTCTGCATTCCTAATGCACCGTCATCATGTGAAGTAAACAAGATTGCATCCACATTATACAAGCCTTAAGTGACCGTGCACGGCCCCCCCGGCTCACAGTTGCTTGTAACCAAGGAGGACAGGGAGGATTAAAAAAAACAACATGATGAAGTAATTATTTCGCGTTTCTGCGCGGCAAACTCACCGGACCCCACAATCTTCTGAACATAGCCATACTGAGAAATACAGAGAAAGTTGTGTGGAACTGATAGTCTTAATAACCTTTGTAGCTACTCATTTGGCAACAGCAGGGGCGGATTTAGTCATTTTGAGGCCTAAGGCAAACACAGGCATGGGGCCCTCCACAACCCTTGTTCTCCCCCTTTTCAGTCCTTATTTATCTGAGAAAGACGTGCTCTCTGTCTGACAGCTGTTTTGGCCAGAGTGCTGGATCATCTTCAATCACAACACATTGATTAGGGTGACTGCTACTCACGGGGTCTAGTTGCTGAGTATTATGTGTGTCACCATCTTCGTCATTGCCATCGTTATCATCATGGACAGTGAAAGCAGCAGTTCCGTAACCATCTCCGTTCGAAGGATCCTGTAAGGTTGTCTTGTATGTAGCCCCCGCATCGCTAGCACAACTTGGGCTGACACTACTCTTCATCAGTGTTAGCATTGCTAGCGCAACCTGGGCTGACACTGTCGGTGGGTAGCTCCTCACTGTTAGCATTGCTAGCGCAAGCACCGGCTTCTTGCTGCTCTTTAGTAACGTTAATGTTAGCGTTGTCAGTAGCCGTCGTGAAAAGGTTGTTACCTTTGCTAAAAACGTTCTGCTTTCTTCCCGCTTCTTCCTTTCTTCAGAACCATTCGGTAGCTTCGCTTCATTTTCCAACCGTCTGTAGCCTCCAGCTTCCAGCATGCTGAGCCGTTTGTTTACAGACACACGCGGTAGGATCAGTGTTGCCAGATCTTGCGAGAAAAATAAGCAACCAAGCCTGTGAAAACAAGCCCAAAACAAGCGACTTTTTCTACGGAGCCCCCATAAGATCCTGGAAAAGAAAAATAAATAAATGGTGTGCACGGTTTTACAATCCGTGGGGACAGATTGTCAATTTCCATCCATGTGGACAGATTGGTAAACTGTACACACAACAGAGTTTGTTAATTTTCTCTCCCTGAGCTTCAGGACAATCACCACAGGAGGGAGTTAAACCACCTTTTAACATTATTTAACATTAGAAAACTGATGGGATCTCAACTATAGACACTTTTTCACAGTAATTTTGAGTTGTTCCCCACAACGGGTGTAATCCATTCTTTTACTCCTTTCTCTTTCTCTCAGTCTTTGTTATATTTCTTCCTGTATTTCACCTGGGCATTTATTCCTCCAAAAACTCCAGTCCAGTCGCCATCAGTCGCTTTTTCCTAACCAGAAAAAAAAAATTGCCCTGCTCTGCCTCTGATTGGCTAGTACTCGTTGCCATCTGGGTCAGAGCCAATTAGAAGTAGGAAGTGGGCGGAAAATAGGCTCGTTCGAGATGAGCCAGGTCTGCGCAGAATCGATCACCGGCGATCGGCGCCCGTTGCATGCCGGTTAGATTTGTGTCCGACTTGATCCCGACTTGCTCTGACGTCATGCACACGTGGGCAACGGAAATCTCACGAGAGCAAGGCGGCCGCAGTTCTGAGACGCAGGCGGCGCAGTTGCTTTTCACCGACTGCAAGAGCCAGGCGGACCCAGAGCATGCTGGGAAACGCCGGCTTCTCAGCTGATTTAACAGCTGATTGGTTTACAACATGATGACGTTTGATATAAACTTTTTATTGTTTTTTTAATCGGAGGGATTTTAGTTGCTATTTGTCTGATTTAAAGACTTATTCTGTACAGAACACACCTTATGTGGCTGATAGTGATGTTAAGAAGTCAGAGAGACTAAATCTGTTCAGATCATGGATCATCTCCAGTCTGTTGTTAATTAAAATCAGCAACAGATCGCATGTAGAACATTCTGAGAGCTACTCTGTCATAATTAAAACAACTAGAGAGTGTGTACCAGCTGATCTGTGGGTCTGATTATATTTTATTAAATCATAATCGCACCACAGTGTTTTTGTCACTTCCTGTTCAGTCTGAAGGCGGCTGGAATCGGATGGAAACTGTCCGACTTTACTGCAGCTTTTTTTCCCCGCCCCCTGCTGCTGCCGCCTGCTCTCATCTACTTTACAGGCGAGGCGCAGTTCATCTCGAACGAGCCTAATAACAACTGCTGTCTCCAGTGTGTATGGGGAAAGGGGCGGGACGGAGGGAACAGGCAAGACAAACTCCTACGTTTAAATAACATAGAAAATATCTGCTTGACAACTTATAATGGAGCTGGGAACAAGCCCAAATAAGCAACTACACTTTAGTAACAAGCCCAAGAAAATCGCGACCCGCGACTACCAATATTTGTAAGCGACTTTACAGAAAAACAAGCCCAAATTCGCTTAGAATAAGCGGACTTGGCAACACTGGGTAGGATAATGGCATAGTCCAATGTGGGGACTGGGGGGAGTTTCTCATCATGAATTAAGCAATCGGATAGCACTTTAGCGTATCAATGTTTAGAGATATAATTAATTGGTGAAAAGTAAGACAACAAATCGTAACCATAAGTTTATCAGGCGTTTTACGGGGCCCTTGGTAGCTTGGGGCCTAAGGCAATTGCCTACCTTTGCCTAATGGTAAGTCCGCCTCTATGCAACGGCTTGACGTTCATTAAAATCAAAAAGTTATGCACTACAGCTTTTATTATTTTTTACATATACAAAACAAGGAGTAGAACTTTATGGATCAGCACCCACTTCATTAATGAAATATTTATTTGGCATTTCAAAGTTCAAAATCTGGACAGGTGTTATTGTAATTGTACTGTAAACTGGCATTCATTCTCTAATTGGTGTTTTGACTGATTGCTCTGCGAGGGCACGATCAATCCATTTGGAACAGCCTACAGTACAAACAAAGACATAGCCTCTGCATCCAGAAAGACCACAATGTGTTGCCAAGTCTTACTGACTTTGGCCAAATAAATTAGTTTAATTAACTTAGGCAGCTACACTCTGGCATAATTGATCAACACCCTAGGCAAGTTCAAGATGTACTGCACCTCGCTTGTAAAGTAGACGAGAGCAGGCGGCAGCAACCGGGGGCGGAGACAAAAAGCCACGGTCAAGTTGAACAGTTTACAGGCTTACAGCTTTTACAGCCGTTACTAGCAGCCTTCAGCCTGAAAAGGGAGTTGCAGAAACACTCACATTGTTAGGTCCAATTCCGATTATCAGAATGATATATTTCACTTCTAAACAGATTATCAATGCATCTCAACGCATTTTGATGGATCAATTGTTTTTTTGTACATTTCCATGCATGATTTAAAAAATATTTTGTTTGTTAGATTTTGACATGTGCAGTATTTGTCACGTAGAAGTTTTAATGAAATGTTTTGTCTACTGATGTCTTTATTTTGTAGACATTTCATGATTAAAGGTCCCATGACATGGTCCTCTTTGGATGCTTTTATATAGACCTTAGCGGTCTCTTAAAACTGTATCTGAAGTCTCTTTCCCAAAATGCAGCCTTGGTGCAGAATTACAGCCACTAGAGCCAGTCCCACAATGAGCTTTCCTTAGTATGTGCCATTTCTGAGTCTGTAGCTATTGAGGAGGAGGGGGGGGGGCAAGCTGGAGGTTGGGGGTGTGGCCTTGACCAACTGCCACTTTGCTCGTTTGAAAGCCATGATGTCTCTCTCTCATGGGTGGGCCACATTCTCTGGGCGGGCAAAGCAGAGAAAGGGGAGATAACCTTGCCCCTTATGACCTCATAAGGCAGGGCAGGCTCTTCTGTTGTTAGGGAGCAGCACTCCGATGTGAGGAGGAACTTGATGAGGACACTTCTGGCTTCTTCTTTTACCCAGCGTAGCTTGAACTTGAACGCATCCTTCAAGTTTTAAATTCCCATAAAAACCTCAGGCAGCCCGTGGTCATTTGCGTTAAGTCATTTTATGCTACTAAGGATTTGGCCATTAGATCTTCTAGCGTTGATTGAGTTGCATGAAAACAAGTGTCCTCACCCTGTAGGACATCCATTGCGCTTGTAAATGGCTTCATAATGGAACAGTATTCCTTGAGAAACTAGTATTCATTAGTCATTCATACATTTAATCTGAAGCTCTGTGCAACGTTTATTGATGTCAGATAGGGGCATTTAATCCAAGCATAGGCGTAGAATGAGTTCCACCATGTTACTGTGGGGACAATCAACTTTCTATCACTGATCTCTTCAAGGCATTCGGCAGCAGCTGTGACAGCAGCGTGGCCTCCTGTTGTTTCTGCTGACCCAGCTGGAGGTGGGGAAATCTGTGGCAACCCTGCAAGGAATGTTGGCAGGATGGGGCAGGTTTATCCTTTACCCCGATCGATTCCTGAAAGAGGTTCCATCTGGGCTCCACTCACTTTCCTCTCCTGAAAAAGCTTGGATAGTGGAGTGGCCCCAGTCCACGTTTCAACCGGTCAGGGCACTGGTGGAATATGAAGCGCTCATGGGCCCTCCGGAAGACTGTGCAGCGGTCATTCTACTTCCGGTTGTCTGGGCATCCTTGGCGTTGCGCCTCCCACGCTGCTATATGTACAGAAGCCACTTGGTCATCTCTGTCCACCTTCATTTACTGAATGTGGCAGCCAACCCCTCCTTTGCGAGAGTCTGATTGGGGTGTAATGTTGATGGATCACTCATCCTTGGTGGCTATGCATTCATCTCACCGGACTGTTGCCTCCCTGGTCAGCTGAGCGCTTTGCAGGCTGACTGGAGTGGCCTTTTTGTTTATGTATCGGCCTTGAACAAAGAAACGGTGTGGGCCTCTATGTGTCTTGGGTCGGTCTTGCATCTTGCAGTTTACTCCCTGCAGCCCCTCTGCCTCTTAGGCTTGGACTTTGCAATTTGCAAGGCCTTGACCTGGTTTATGGTTCATAGTGGTCTTTAGAACAGTTCATTAAAAATTAATTAACTTATTTTTTCATTATCTGTGCTTGGGCAGCACTGTCTCCTCACGGGATGTCTTAAAGAGTTCCCCGTACATATGGAATGTGTAATGGTGGAGATAGTCTCGATACGATAGAGAATGCTCAGTTACGTTGTAACCTTGTGTTCTCTAAGTGAAGAGACTCTCTTTCCAGCTGTAGGCCACTTGGAGATGTTTCCGATCAAACTATCAGTGATTCCATGCCAGCACAGGTGCTTTATAGGAATTAGCATAAAGCGTGGCCGGGCAAGCCTGTGTGTCTTAAAGAAGTATCCACGCACCTGATGTCAGGGGGATCATCCCCGTACATATGGAATATGTAACATTGGAGAGATAGTCTCTTCACTCAAAGAACCAAGGTTACAAAGTAACCGAGCGCTCTCCTCAAAAAAGATTTTTTTAGCTCTAAAGACAAACAAGCATTGTCATTGCTCTGCACACTATCAAAAAGATGTATGCATAACTTTATGTATTCATATTCGTATTTTTATATTCATATTCGTATTTTTATACATTTGTGCGTAAATTACATAGGCAAGCAAAATTAGGTTTTCATACATGTGTGTTTTTATGTGAGTGTGACTCTAGAAGCTATGACTGTAAACATTCACGAGTACAACTCTGATTTCTACGACTACGAATTCTTGAGTGTGAACACGAATTCAAGTTTACGGGTACGAGTAAAAAAACAGTTGAAATGACGTCACTGCCGTCACAGGCCGGGGTAATCGAACCTCGATTCCATTTAATGCGCATGCGTCACAGGTGAAAAATGGCTAACCGTCTATGAGTTGCAGAAATGTATATCATTATAAAGTGCTATCAAAGTAGTAAAATTGTATGAAAAATGTTGAATAACCACGTTTTTTACTTTACCTGTGCTGAGCCTGAGCTAGAAGCCTCCGGTCGGTTAGCCATTTTTCACCTGTGACGCATGCGCATTAAATGGAATCGAGGTTCGATTACCCCGGCCTGTGACGGCAGTGACGTCATTTCAACTGTTTTTTTACTCGTACCCGTAAACTTGAATCCGTGTTCACACTCAAGAATTTGTAGTCGTAGAAATCAGAGTTGTACTCGTGAATGTTTACAGTCATAGCTTCTAGAGTCACACTCACATAAAAACACACATGTATAAAAAACGTAATTTTGCTTGCCTATGTAATTTACTCACAAATGTATAAAAATACGAATATGAATACATAAAGTTATGCATACATCTTTTTGATAGTGTTCTTACTCCATATGCACACAGTACGTTGACAATAAGGACAGTATCTCTCAAAGAGCTGCTGGCATCACAAGTTGACCCTTGAGCATACGTGTCCCTAAATAACATTCTGTTTTCATTCCTCAATCCATCAGCCTGGATCCTGATCTACACTGAAGTCCAGGTGTCAGGAAAAAGTCAACTGTTAAATTTAAACTTGTGCACTTTGGACTTGGCACAAAACACCTTTCACCCACACTCAATGATTATGATTTATAGACAGCATATTTCCATCCACTGTTATTTGCTTTTGCTTCAGTTCCCCAAAATACAAAAAAGTATAGCAGCTACTGTGTATATATATATATGTGTGTGCGTCTGCCACGCAGAAAGACCGCTAGAATACACAATTAAACCAAACTATGATTTACGGGTACAGATTGCAATGTCTGCTTATATTTCTAAGATAGACATGAGGCTGAGTCTCTTACTCACACTTAATTATTAAGGGAATAAGTGAGGAACAAATCAAGAACAACATGATCATTAATGAGTCATTAATAAATAGTTCCTCAACAACTAAAATTGGGGATAACGGTGGGTTGCCAGAGATATATTCATGATATTATTATTATTAATGTGTTCCTCATTCATTCACTACTGACAATTTACGTACTCAACCAACTATAACTGTGTTCAAAAAGTGTGTTCACATTTGTATAAAACCAAATCAGTTTCAGCTAAAGTATCCATTAATACAGCAGTAGACCTAAATATGTTTATCCATAACTATTGACTATAGATCACAGCCCAGATGGTCTGCTCTGCCTTCACTGAGTGCTACAGTACAGTACAGACAGCAGTAAGATCGAATAAGAGCAGGGTCATTCTGTCCAATGACAGACAAGCTTCTCATTTGATTTCCTTTGGGCTGCATGCCATCTGTTGCTTGATAGAAAGCATACTGTATCTGTGTATGTACCTCTGTTATTGTTCAGAGATGGTAGAGTTGGCATAAGGGCGGTCTCTTTCTCTTTTTCTCTCTCTCTCTCTCTCTCTCTCTCACACACACACACACACACACACACACACACACACACACACACACACACACACACACACACACTTTCTCTGCCTAATCTGTCCCTCTCTTTCCCTCCAGCTGCTCACATAACAAGATGAACATTTTCACTTTCTCTCCTAACTCAGAATCCTCCCTCTAATCCTTCCAGGGAAGTGACTCACATTACAGAATTCTTCAGTTTAAGGCACTTTAATAGCATTAATATCTGCTTTTGACTCTTCAGCGGCAATAAACACCCCTTACATCTTAAGAAAGCCGCTTAAGAGCAAATGACATTGCGATTGTACCAAAACAGAAACATACCACGGGTGAAAAACAGAATAACTCATTGTAAAGAAGTAATCTACTTTTTATTAAATACATTGGCACCAGCCCGGCACATGGTGTACTGTAAACAGACACCAGTGGAGAATTTAGACGAGAAGAAGCCAGCTCCCTGCAGTCCTTCCTACCTACTCTCTCTGTGTGGATGATTCCTACAGATACGAGAAGAACACGAGTCCCTGCCACCTTCTGCACCACCCATGATGCCGCTGCAGTGACAACCAAGGTCAGCTCAGGAATGACAGAGGGCTACTGCATGGAGATAAGACTCTCACAAACATCTGAAACACTGCTCTTTTTTCGAAGGAAAGAGAATACTGCCCCTGAATTATTCAATGGGTCTCCCCAACCCTAAATAACAGCCAGTGAACATTGTTTGACATCCCAGATGAATAATAAAGGATTGACCTTTTGTTCCCATCAGAGGTGATGGTTAATAGCACCACATTTTGTGGGTGAGGCTGTGAGACTATGTGAAGGTGCTGTGCAGAAGAATGAGACATTTTCTTTATTAAAATCAGCCAAAGTCTTAGGCACAAGCAGTGATACTAAGAAAAGAAACACTCCACGTCCCAGTGGAATGCATTGATATACAGAGATGTAGATGTGGCCTCTGTTGACTGTTCCTAAAGCACAGCCTGGAGCCATTCTTTGTCATTACGCCCATGTTCTCTTAAGAATTGTACTGTAGTTTGTTTTGATTCTGCCAGTTAAGAGCTTGTAGTCAGCTCTGTGAATCAGAAATGATGTATTAACTCAAAGCCAATCCCTCAGATGGCGTCCAAATCTGGTCTATTTCCTGTTTTGTTTTTCAATAAGATAATGAACAGAACCCTAAACAGAACAAAATCTACACAGCATGTCCGAAATGTAAATATTATACCCATGATATTACATTATTATTTTGATTGGCAGTATACTGTGTTGAGTCTTACTATTAATAAAAGTAGTCTGTGTATCCAAATCCTGTTATATCTTATTCTGCCCGGTGCAATAGAGCTCTAATGCTGTCCAAAAACTAATAAAAGCACAATCAATCAATTAGCCACAACATAGTTCCAGATGACATTTTCCTTCATTACACTGAACTTGAAACTATAGTTTATTTTGGGTCAAATCCATATCGGTACACTGTCTTGCTGCCCTAAATACTCCCTAGCGTACAAAATGTGTGGGGGTTTGGTTTTAACATAAGAACATTTTTCAACACATATGGTGTTTGATGTGAGAGAGAAAGCTTGATTCTGCAAAATGGTTTCTTTATGCAATATATGTTTGGTGGTATTTCACATTTTGATCTGCTAATCTAAATCTGTTACTAAAATCAATATTTAAAACAGACATATAGAGCTTCACTCTAATTTATGCTACTCAGTTTTAACCTGTGCCTGCAGTTTTGAGTTTACCTGAGAGCCTGCAGCTCCATCTGCCTGTGTTTCTCTGTGCTGGTTAAGTTGCTGCTACCATTTGCTGATACACATAAATGATGCATGATATTTAAAAACAAACTAAATCAAGTGGACATGCTAATTGTGGCATGACATGTGGCTAATTATTAAGGGGTGGCTGTAGCTCAGTCCGTAGGGAGTTGGGTTGGGAACCGGAGGGTCACTGATTCAAGTCCCCATCAGGACCAAAAAGTATGGCGTGTGGATTTGTGGCTGGAGAGATGCCACTTCACCTCCTGGGCACTGCTAGGTGCTCTTGAGCAAGGCACTATCCCCCCCAACCACTCAGGGCGCTGGTTTGGCTGGCAGCCCACTCACTCTGACATCTCTCCATTAGTGCTTGTATAGCCTGAGCATGTGTGTGTATTTCAGGCCTGTGTGTGATTACTAACAAAGTGTGTATGCAGAGTGTAAATTGTAATTAATAAACTAATTAAATTAATTTTGCATACAAAATGTCATAATTACCCACATTTACCGATTAAAATAACCCGTTTTTTACACACAAAACCTGATAACAACTAGCTGGTGGAGAATTTAGCAACTAACTTCCTTAGGAGTTGGTGGAGACCAAAACAAAGCTAAAAAAAGAGTAAATAAAGAGTGAATATTTAACAGGTGACCAAATTTGGAATTTAAATGTTGCTTTTTAACAGATAGATGTGTAAAAGGCAACTGTTTGCGAAGAAGAAGTTCACCATATTAACTTAAAAGGGAACTACGTTATTATTGTGCTCACAACAGAGCTTTAGACGTTAGACCTGTGAGTCCCCTACTTGTTTTTATTTTTCTGCTGTGAGACTGGGATGGAAAGGATACTAAAATAATATACTATATACTGTATATGTACCGGTACTTTAAGAATATTTTAATTAACAAAAAGTGTAAAAACAAAAGGTATTTAGATAAAAGTGGAAAGTAGGTCTGTTAAAATGTACTCTGACCAAACATTACTGTGTTACACTTGATGCATAAATTGCATTAAATGTTGATGTGTACACTAGTGGAACAACATCACACCATGGAGCCCTCATGGCCAAACCAACAATAAATTCCAATTCTAAAGGAGGGCACATTGCAGCCTGTGCATATAAATGCTTATCATTTATAAATATACAACCACCTTCTTCCATAGCCTTACTAGAACCAACCAGACAAAAGGACAAAACTCAGATAAATACAAAAATGTCCATGCAGCAAGGATTATTAATGTCACATAAGGTAAATAACCTGCCACAGCAGAATAAAACCACCAAAGCAGGCAACGTGAAGATCTATAAACAAAACTCCACAACAGCTACAGCCATAGACTGTAAAATAATGGACGGAGCTTCAGAGTCTGAATACGTAGGTGCCAATACGTAGGTGCCTTAAACCTGCATTCTATCTAATTTCCAGCAGGAGGCATCTCCACTGGCTGCACAAAGAAGCTGGCTTGCATAGAAGTCTATGAGAAAAGGACCCTGGCTACTTGTCACTTGCCTGATTACTTTAGTAAACATTTTCATGATCAGCTGTCACAATTTGGGCTGGTGTGCAACAGTAAAAAGACGTGAAGAAGTGTCGAAACATACGTACTATGAACATGGTTGTCATGTTGTATAGTTAATATGTTTTATGTTGATCAGTAGATTTTCTATAATGATGCCAGAAAGTGAACATTGTGGGCGGACATCTCATCAGGGAGGGGAAGTCAGAAAGTATTCAATAAGTATTGAGATACGGACCAACATATTGTTGGTTTTGGTCTTTTCATGGGCTTTGTTATAACTGAGAAAAATATAGAATAACATCAGCCTAGTCCTCACAAAGCTCTTTTGATGTTTCTTACATACAACGTTTTGCACAAAATAGTGCTATTACTGGGTTGGATTGAGTCTATAAATCACAATCTTCTTTAGAAAAGGTTATCACAGAGGAAGGGCTTCTGGTTCCTTCAATGTGTGAGGAAGAAAACCAGAGCTGCAGTACACCGCCCTGCAGTGGCACTCTCAGGAGAGCGCTACTCTAAGGCGAGCACAGATTTCAGGTTTAAGTAAGAGAGAGAGAGAGAGAGAGAAAGAGAGAGAGATTGGGTGCTGAAGACAGACCATATTTATAGCCAGGGATAGGAATAATTCATCGTGATCAAAGTGCAGATCATGCTCCATTCCATCAGAGAGCAGATGTGGCAGAATAAAAAGAACACGCTTTCTCTCTGTCTGCTCTCTAGCGGCTTCCCAAATGGAAACACTGAGGCAAAGTTATCTCTCTGAAGCCGCTGTGTGTTTGTCGTCATATTGCTCTGCTCTCATATTCAGGTGGCTTCACTTAGAAGGAGAGTGATGCCTCCGAGGTGTAACATACATGGAAGAGTGAAAAAAGGGGTCCCACATGCAACATGTCTTCTCAATCAAAGCGGGTTGTGAATATCACATTCTGAACTCACAGCAGGAGGCCGCGTACCTGCAGCCATGTGCCATAAAGAACATACACATCAACCACTGGCTGGCACACGACTCCTGTACAAGCATGTGAATACATTAACTCACAGAGTCAGAGGTCAGAGCTGACTGGCTGAATAAAAAGCTTCAACATTAATTCAGTTAGAGGTAACACTCAATTTTACTTGTTTTCTTTGTGTAATATTCCATGCAGCTTGGATTTTCTGCTTAATATTATCAGTGAACACCACTGTCGGTATTACGACCACAATACATGTGCACCCTGCTCTCCACACACACACACACACACACACACACACACACACACACACACACACACACACACACACACACACACACACACACACACACATGCCAGCTTCTTCTAGTTTCATTTTCTCTCCCACCCACACACAGACACACACACATGCGCCTGTTTCTTTCTCTCTCTTTCATTTTCTGCATCTCCAAACCTTTCTGCTTCTCTGTCACTCCTTCAATGCACACACACACACACACACACACACACACACACACAGAGGAATACACAATCCCATGTACACATGCAAGCACAAGCGCACAGATGTACAAGCTCCTTCATCTTCTCTTTTATTTAGTCTCCCTCCCACACTTTTCCTTTTACTACATCCATACATTAACACACAGAAACACACACACACAAACACACACAGAGTTGCCTGTTTTATTCACTCTCATTTTCTCTTTCTCTCTCTCTCTCTCTCTCTCTCTCTCTCTTTCATACCACCCTCTCCTTCACAATCACTGCTTTAACACTCGTACACACATACCTACCTCTTTCTCTATGTCTTTTTGTTGTTTCTCTCATCCTGTCTCCTTCCTACAATCATGTTCACACACACACACACACACACACACACACACACACACACACACACACACACACACACACACACACACACACACTAGTCCAGCTTCCCTTACTCCCAGCTGGGCTTGGACAGCTCTCTTCCTCTGGCCTCACTGGGCCATCTGGAGTGCAATGTCCCTGCTCCGTTGGTCCCCTGCCAGCCTCTGAGCCTCCCAGGATGAACACAGCATCTTCAAGCACAATTTGTACGCGTCAAAGCTCTGCTGTGTGTCCAGTGACCCAGCTGAGTGAAGTCATTGAGTCTCGCATTTCCCACCTCAAAGGAGCCTCATTCTGCTTTGAGGACACCTGCGCTCATCATTTGGAGGATGGAACTATAATTGATTAAAGCCACTGATCACCCTTACTCGCAATTACAGCTCTGTTCATGATCTACTGGTGGGTTTGTCTTTGCGTAGGAGTGAATCTCAAAATCTGGCACAAAGGTTAAGTACCTCAATGAGCCTTTCAGGTAAAAAACACACCTGCATTCTGCGTAAATTACAAGTTATAGCTGGGTTAATAAAGAAAATCAACATTCCTCTAGTACAGGCGTGTAAGACTAAAATGATTGTAAATGGACACAGGCAGGAATTCTTGTATGAACAAAATACAATCTTCAAAATAGCAGTGGAACCTAAGAAAGCTGCATTTGACAATGTTAGCTCCTTTGATTCTATAGTTCTATATAGTTATATAATCCTTTAATATAAGGTGTCAAAGACAGGATGGATTTAAGCCACCAACGTGCAAACTTGTCTATTGCAGCTTTAGGCTCTGCAGTCTCCCACAAGCACACAAAGTTTGGACCTAACTGAATTTACTGACTGACACATATAATACCAAATATATTTCAATACAGAGGACGAAAAAAAACATACCTTTCAAATTAAGTCGTGCCCTTTTTAAATTAATCGTAACTTGATTAAAGTCATTCAGCCACAAGTTTCCCACCTCAAAGGGGCCTTGTTCGGCTTTGATGACACCCACGCTCCCTCTCAGCTCGACAGGGTAATTAATTAGAGCAAGGAAGTCCCAGTACTAGCAATTACAACACTGTTTAAGATCTTCTAGATCTTAAACAATCAATTTTTCGAACTGGCCACCAACATACATAGGCCTAGCTTAAGGAAAACGAAGAAGAAATGTTGTGTTTGTAGCACATAGTAATACTTCCAAATGTTTTTATTGGTTTGTCTTTACTCTGATTTCTTGAGACAGCACTCTGGAAGCACGCAGAGTTTTTAAGTCACTACAAAGCTTTAGATTGGGTTCAGGAAGCTGGAGCAAAATCATTTGCACTTTCAAAGTGGCATAACCCAAAATATATGCCTGAGGCCAGTTAGCGTGCAGTGGCTGTTTTTATAAGCGAGTGAACACACCAATCCTATGTGACACCGGACAACAGCACACACAATCTGTGTCCTGATCTTTTCTGTTTTCTGACTGCACTCCAGCCACAGGTTTGTCAGGCGAGAAAATAAATAAATAATAAAAAGCCATTAAAACTGTAGAATGGATCACTGACCCTAATTATCAATTACAAAGTGTTTTTTGTTTAAGACTATAAACTTGAATTGATTTTGTAAGCCTGGGAACCACTAGTGGAGCTTTACCGGATGGATGTGTGCTGCATGAAGTTATCAGGTACCAGCAGGCAGCAAATTTAGAGACCAACCCAAAGCGCTGGCACCCTCAGTCACTGCTCCAATACAATGAGTCTCTACTGCTCAAAACAGAGGTCAGATTACGCATGGAACGTGTTATATTTAGTGACAAAAAACCAGCATAGCAGCATATTTAAAAGTCACTCCAACAATGAATTTGATCTTCTTTGTTATATAATATGAAGCAATCCAACACCACAGAAGACAAAAATGCTGTTTACAGTCAGCACACAACAGGTAATAATGTCTCTTTGCAATAACTCCATGGTCCTTTCACAATGAATTACATTTGAATTCAAAATAACTAAACACTACATAGCCATGTGCACTGTAACATAAAAGCATAAATACAGAGAACAGAGAAAAGACAAGCACTGCCTTCACACTCAAACTTTGGTGACAAAAGGTTCAAAGCAGCAGGAAGGAAAAATAACTTGGGGTGGGGGAACAGCTAAATGAACACCACAGGGGAATTTTGCAAAGTAAAATACTTAATAATGGCAAGCATAGTGAAATCAACAGGCAATATCTGTGACATCTATGTGTCCATACTTTGTCAATACTTCTACGAAGCTAAACCAACTCAAGAGTGACTGATACTGTAACTTTGTAGGTAAAATCTACACCAAACTTCAAAATAAAACACATGCGGATACGTAGGACAACCCACAAAGACAAAGAACAGGCTGAGTGGACGCTGATGTCTTAGTTTAGAAGCTGTAATACAATATCTCAGAGTCATGACTTAAAAAAAAAATAAAAAATAGATCTGCGTTTTACCGTACAACACATCGGATTGGACTTACCTTACTGAAGCTGCCAAATAACACTGATACTCAGAAGCAGGTGAGCGAAGTGAGAGCGTCTCCCTCTTCTTCACTAGTTGATCCGCCAAGTCTTTCTGTTTCAGCACTACGAACAGCGCGTCCTCCTCTTTTGGGGGCGATGATGCAAGTTAAAGGTTGACGCTGTGAACGCATCAACTGCGCAGACCGAGAACACGTCTCCTTCAAGTTTGATGGCACCTCGTTGATGCTTTGGGTGGAGAAAACATGATGCTGATGCTTTTAGAACGAGTATGGTCAATCACAAAGCCTCTCACTCTTTTCTCGCATCTTTGCGCATCCCCAAAGAGTCTCCTAGGACCGCGGTTCTTTTCTGCTTCCGTGCGGGCACGACTGCAAAAAATAGTGACTTTAAAACTGGCTTCTCCTGCTATTGGAGCACATCTTCATTTGCAGGGCTTTCTTTGTCTTGTCAAAGCGATGCTGATCCTGATAAAGATGAGGCTATGTGTTTCCTCCCGCGCATCGACTCAGTGCGGAAGCGGCGGAGCAGTGGGAGCCGGGAGCAGTAGGAGTGTCTTTTACGGTCTGAGTTTATTAAAGACTCTTCTAATATGGATGAGCTCCGTGTCTCATCCTTATTATACTAAACCGTGTTTTCTTGCCAAATGGCGGATCGGGGCGCGCTGCAAGTGCACACTAACTCATGCACTGCTATAATGAATACAACTGAGATACAGTATAGATGCCTATCTGCTTTTATCAGAGATGGGAAGCAGAGATATAGCCAGTCGATGAAGTCCAACGTCATTAATTAATTAATTATGAATTAGGTATTCATTATGATTTTGAAAACACTGTCACTGTGTGTGTGTGTGTGTGTGTGTGTGGGGGGGGGGGTTATGAATGTCTGTGTTTGTGTCTAAGAATGACTTTCAGACTTTGAACCAATTGATTGGGCACAACATCTCGTTTGATCACAACATGGGTGTCTCCAATTTGTTTCCACTAGAGCTGCATTTAGCATTTTTAAGTAAAAGGATTTCTGCTTACATACGGGTCAGGAAGTTAGTAGTAGAACTAGAGTCAAGAGCCATCATGCATATGTGGGGACATGTTTATATAGTATCTTTTTCAAGCCAACTATATTTAGCCTCAGAGTCAGATTGCATTTGCCAGACTATTCTAGTTCAGCTGTTGTAGAGGAGACAGAGACACAAAAAAACATGTACAGGTGTGTGCGTCCACCTGCTACAAGTCTTATGCTTCAGACAACTGTCTCAAGCTGTCCAAAACTGCTGGTCTGTGCACTATAGATCTCAGTGTGATAGTGATTTTGAGGTTCTGTCAGTCTGTGTCAGTGTGTTAATGTCAAAGTGCCAGTGCCACTTCCACACATTGGCCTTACAAAACTATTCTAGTGTAAGCTATATCAGCTCCCAGCTAATGAACAGCAGCCTCAGAAAGAAAGCATACACAACACAGTTAACTCTTGTGCTGATTTGAACTAAAAGAGTCTTTTCTCTTAGAAACAAATGCATAATTTGTAAAAAAAAAAAAAAATATAGAGCTTAATGAAAAGAGAAAAGGCCTTGTGGGAAGGTAATCAACAGCCAGTGGATGTGCATAATTCATCTCAGACTATTTCATAAAGCCCTGCAGAAGGGCTTTCTTTAACCTGTTTTTTTTATTTGAAAAACTCTAAATATTGGCAATCTGCACAGTCTCAGGCAGTCCAAAACTGCTGGTCTGTGCACTATAGATCTCAGTGTGATAGTGATTTTGAGGTTTCGTCAGTCTGTGTCAGTGTGTTAATGTCAAAGTGCCAGTGCCACTTCAACACATTAGCCTTACAAAACTATTCTAGTGTAAACTATATCAGCTTCCAGCTAATGAACAGCAGCCTCAGAAAGAAAGCATACACAACACAGTTAACTCTTGTGCTGATTTGAACTTAAAGATTCATTTTCTCTTAGAAACAAATGCATAATTTGTAAAAAAAAAAAAATAGAGCTTAATGAAAGAGAAAAGGCCTTGTGGGAACAGCCAGTGGATGTGCGTAATTCATCTCAGACTATTTCATGAAGCCCTGCAGAAGGGCTTTCTTTAACCTTTTTTTTTTCATTTGAAAAACTAAATATTGGCAATCTGCACTGCACAGGAGGCAGGCAGTTCACTTGGATCAGCTGAGGCAGTATTCTTTTCAGTTATGTTTCCTAAGTGACAGCTAGAACAAGTAAAAACTTCAATCTAGAACCCTTGGGAAAGTCTATCGTTGATATTGGCGAGGACTAATTTAAATTTTAAACTGCCAGGCATGCTCATATCTATTATCTGGCATGAGTTATTAGAGTTGGTCAGAGTTGATGTAGTATTTAATTATCGTTATTCTAAACTGCTATGTTTACAAGTAGTTATTTTTTTTCATTTTGAAAAAGATATAGATCACAGATATTGGTGATCAGTTGTAACTGTGTATAAAACTAAGAGATATGTTGCAAATGTACCAGAATGTGCACAATGTTTATGTTGAAATTAATAGTCTTTGCATATATTTGGATTTTTGTCAGTAGCTGGTTTTTTCAGGGTGTGGCTGCTGAGAAACATCCAGGGCTTCGGCACAGTTGACACACTCACACGCTCCTCCTGACTTGAGCACACCCCCCTCTGCTGGTGTTGGGCAGCAAAGAAAAAAAACCTTCTCTCAGCTTTGTTTGGCTGCAGGGACTCTGGGTACAAGTCCAAGAACACTAATTCAGACCCACAGGAAGGCTTTGCTATCCACTGCAGCACAAACAGGGTTTATTGTGGATCCTTTTTAATTCACAAAGCTGCTGCATGTAAGTGGGGCAAAACATCGCCCAAGTCCTGAAGATCTAAGAGGCACCAGCACAGCAGCTGCAGCACGTCTCTAGTGGGACTTTGGGCCATTCACTGCTTGTGGTATCAGCAGACCTGACAAGAAAATATGCTGAAAATCATCAATTTAGCCTGTTTTGCATCAGAAATGGTGGGAAATCTGTGTATGTGCTTTTGAATGTGCATCCTTTATAATACTGAGTGTTTTCCTCACAAATAAGACACACTTTGGGATTGATTACCTCGGAATGCTTTATTGTACTCTCAAATAGGATGATTCGTCTGTGTGATATTTATAAATGAAAACACCTCATCTTGCCCTGTTATTAACATCCGAGCTATTCAAAGGTGATGAATAATTATATCAAGATCAGGGAGGTGTCTATTTTTGTGTTTCGATGACTTTGTTCAAGAAACAAAGTCTGAAAGTCGACGGCCTCATTTAGCAGTGTTCACAAGTCCAATGTACTTTAATGAACATGTAGTCTGTTGGACAGCTAGCTACTGATGGATTTTGGAGGTTGTGAGTCTTGACACAATTCCATAGCCAAAGACAAACAACCCCCTCATGGCACACTCATCAGTTCCATCCTCTCACTGCTCATCGCTCATCCAACTCTGGCATCTGGTGTTACTCATAATCAATAGTGTAGGGATCCAAAGTCTGCCCAGAGAAAACAGGTACCAATTACTTCATATAGCAGCAACCACAGAATATTGTTTATGTCATGGGAATGTGTTTCTTTTTCTCAGCTGAACTGAAGGTTTCATGTTTCTCACCATACAGTACATGGGTGTTATTATCCAAAGACAAACAAAAACTTGCCAGATAATGCAAGTGAAATGTTCATTGGTTTGAAAAACAGCATTTGTGTTTTCCCTGCTTAAAAATCAGCCAAAAACCTCCATATGTTCTCAACATCTGGCCTACTTCATTGCTGTTACTTAAAATTTATTTGTATGTTCACGCTAAATTCATTTTTATCTCTATCTGCCTACTCTCTGCATTAACCTGTGGACGAATTTGTAAGTTATGGATCTCAAGTAATGAATGATTCATTATATTTTGACACAAACTGTACCCCGAGGTCCAATGTTGCCTCCTATAATCTTCCTCAAACTTATTACAGTCTCAGCAATGGCATAACTCTGCCATGCTCTAAATTGCTCTTACAGCCCAGCTGCCCTTTGATTGATAATGATAAATGGGTAACTGTTTAATATATTACACTGACCAGAATAAAACCAGAATTATCCATCTGCAGGCTGTTTCATTCTTTGCTATTGACTGATACACAGCATACAAATGTCTCCAATTTCAACACAAGTCAACGCCTCAAAGGTTCACAGTGTTTTCACCGTGGTCGGTAAGAATTCTGGTACAGTGGTGATTTATGAAAGAGATGCAGCAGAAAAGAAAGATTTGATTTGCTAAGAAATTGAGGGCATCAGGCTTTCATAACTGCAATGTATTCAATATGAAAAATAAGTAAAGCAAGGGCAAAATATAGCACTGCAGAAGTCTACACGGTTGGCATATCTCACTACAAAAAAAAGCCAACAACAAACACTGCACAGAAGCACCATGTCATTAGATTTGGGTGAGAGGGCCTGCAATATAGTTTCCTCATAGACACAGCACAAACATTGTGTGATAGTGATCAAACTTGAAGTACAACAAATAGAGGAAAACAATCATCTGGTTTCAGTGATTTCCTTGTACCCATCTCTGCTGCACAAAAACTCACTGATACTTTTTCCGGTGCTGTTCTGATGAAGATGAATGCATTTGCGCTGTGCCTCATTTGAGGTTTCCAGTTATGGTGCATTAAGTTGGAGTCAGGCCTTGATCAATTGATAAGCAAGGCACCACGTAGGCAACCAATCCCCTGGCTGAGCACTCCAGTATCAGGGTGTGGACAAAAAGCATTAGGCTAAGCGTGAAGATGTGTAGGATGGTATAAACCATAGGCAGTACATTTCACTCTCTATATGCCAATTATCTGTAAATACTCAGACAGACAGCTCAGGGTAATGTTTAAAAATGCATGCAAAGTCAACCAACTGTGCTGTGGGTAACTGTGTTGTTGCCTGTGAAGTGTTTTTATGCCGTTTTATCTTTTTCTTTTTTTGTTGTTGCACAGCCTCGTTTCCTTTTAACTTCAGATATTTTTGTCTGGCCTCTTTTGTCAGGAAAGAAAATAAACAGCCTCTGTGGCTCTAAGCATTGGTATCTGTTTCAGAGCACCTGTCTACAGACTAGGGGACGCGCTTTGGAATGGCTTTATTTGGGTTCGGAGGATTCATGTTTGTGTCAGGACCACAGGATGACCTGTCTCTTCCAGAGAAGTGTAAAGTGATGAGTTGTGACTTCACTTGTCCGGCAGTCATATATTTGACTTCAGTATCTGCCAGGATCTGCTGCCTCCTGGCAACCAATTTGCTATAGTTTAGGACAAGACAGAATGAAAATGAACATTAAATATTGATTTCAGCCATTGGTGCCTGGGCCCTAATTTGTATTGGTTGTGATGTGTGGCATGTTTTTGTACTAAACCCTAATCCTAGCTGCATAGAAACCAATGTGTTTTAAATAGGATGGGCAAAGCAAAGTCCTGATGGTACAAACAACAGTTGCTTAGTTCCAGACAGATTTCACGCCCTGAGTCAGGCCACCAAAATGAAGATACTACGGTGAAAACATTGCGGGACAGCTAACTTTACTTAGAATTAAGGGTTGGGTTGGGAACCGGAGGGTCGCTGATTCAAGTCCCGTGACGGACCAAAGTACGGAGTGTGGATTGGTATCTGGAGAGATGCCACTTCACCTCCTAGTAGTACCAGGTGCTCTTCAGCAACGCACCGTACCCCCCACCACCACTACCACCACCACAGTACTGGCAGCCCACTCACTCTGACATCTCTCCATTAGTGCATGAATAGATCGTGATGTTTGTGAGAGGAAGAGAACTTTTCTTATACTGAACACCAATAATAAACTCTCTATGGGTGCAGGTTCATATGTACTTACAGATCCTTTACAGTTTTTGTCTTTTTATAACTTCAAGAACAGATTTAGAGAACCTCACCATATTTCAGCCGGATATTGAACAGAGCATTAATATCTAACACGCCAGAGTTCTGGCACGAGTGCCAGCGGACTTATTCTATCTCTGGTGAATTCTATGTTGGAAGCAGCTGTGGAGCAACACGTGCTCACTGCCAAAGGGAGCACTTTCATACCGCACTGCAGCACCCGTCTGCCAGACGGGGATGGGGCCTCTGCATAGCATCACCTTAAATCACATTCTGTCTGATCGGCGGAACACACGTGCTGTAAGAAGCAACATCCTGGGATTGTTTTTGTTCTTGTTCCGAAGTAGAGTATGAGATGACTAAAAGCAGAAAATCAATAGGTAATGTAAGATAGCAGGTATTTTATTTTACTAAAAATGAAACTTTTTTGCTACACATTTAAAATACCATATGTATGTAGCCCATACTTTTAGAATATTGTTGCATGACAATTATATACCATGTGAACTCTGATTTACCTTTTCAGCCTTTACACCCAGGCTTTCATTGTAGCTGCCACTCTATAAATGGCTTTCAGATCAAGTGCACCTCAGGGTTTCCTGCTGGCATTACCTGTAGCTCTTTCTTTTTTTTTCTTGACAAGGGCATTTTCCCCATGTCACAGCAGGTTGTGGAGAGGCTTCTAGCACATCCCCCAAACTGCCTAATGAGCCCAAAGGATCCACAGGGCATGTTAAAAGCACTACAGGGCAGACGTGGTTCTCAAGTCAGCTTCTTGCCCTGTCTAAGAGCATTATTTTAGCTCTTTCTAATGTACTCTGGGGCTCAAACTGCACGACTGACCTGACCCAAATGAAACCATTCAAACCTTTCAACTCTCCCCATGGAATACAACAACAAGTCCTGTCTGGAATGACATGGTTGTGCGTCTCCCAAACTCACTGAAGTATTTATGCTCTCTACTTCAATATCAGTTTTGTGTCTTTGTCATTGGTGTATGGTCAATTGTGTCGATTCCTTGTTAAGCAACTGACAATGCAGTTTCAACAAAAACACAGCCAACTGTTCCCTTTGGTGAGGCTATTGCTGCTGTAAGTGGAAATGAGCAGTGTTGTTTGAATTGCGTGCACGATGCAGCCAGCCACACCCACTGAAGTGCCTGCTGTTATAATCTCGACTTTGAAACCTCAAGGGAGTGTGAATACATGGTAGATTAAACAAAGTGCTCACTGGCGAATGCCTGAGATTTACAAAGTGACTGTCACCTGTGCAGTAAATGGATTCAGTGTTAATTAGAGCTAAGTTTATGGAGTCAGCTGTGGGGGGTGCATTTAGCAGATTTTCATTCTTGCTTTGGAAAAAAAACCTTATTTAAACTTGTCTGTGAAGATTTTTGGTCATCCACGTCATAGTATCCAGGGAGGGTAAATTCAAGGGAAACTGGACTTGGTTTAGGTTCTTGAAGATGTTTCGTCTCTCATTTTAAAGACTTCTGACTGAATGGTAGAGAAACCCTGCTATTTAACCTCTTTGGGGTCATTGATAAGATCGATGCTGCTTTTGTTCGTCAGTCATTATGGTATGGGACTAAATGACTAGTCATTGGCCAAGTCTAAAAGACCAACCTTGGCATTTCCAAGCATTTGTTTAGTTCCCTAGGAAGAGATAAAAGGACAGAATTGTAAGTGGGGATAAACCTCCTCCCCTGTTAACCTACGTGTCTCAATTCGGGTGTAAATGGCTTCCCTGACTAACCTTGCTTCGCCCTCCTACGTACTTCTGCTCAATTTTCATTTTTCTTCAGTACTACGTCTGGGTTTGGGTATATTTGCCGTTTTTCTCTAGCCAATCTTTACCGGTCCATTCAGTGAGCAGAGGGAGTGGCTGAGAACGATACTGTTAAGGTCATGTGCTAGTTAGAGTTGAAGTTTCCATAATGACGGCTGAGAAAGAAGCAAGCAAGTTTTGTTGGTGGCCATGATGTTGTGGCCCTCCTTCCCAAAAAGTTTGATTTTCCAGCTCGCTCTGTTAGTGGTGAAGGAGTTGGCTAACGTGAACGCTAGCAATGCTAAGCTGACGTCAACGTCCAAACATTAGCGATTGGTTGGATGGCAGATCCAGCTGAGAGCCAATAGTTTTAAACTCCAACTACAACAACAACACTTGTTAATGGAGCGTGACCAGACTCTCTGTACAAATGAAATGTATGAGTCTGGTAGGACCAGGCAATTCCTGACACCCCTCTCAAACCATCCGTCCTCACTGTCTCAAATGTATGTATTCCGTGTGGTCCTCCATGTAAATACTTGCCACTATATGGTGCTCCAGCTCTGACCCACACAACACTGTAATACTGTTGTCTGAGTTCAGCGAGTAGTCCTATCAAGGCTAAAATTTGACACCAGATGGGTGGGTCATAAAGTACAGCTTTTTCAAGCTGCAGAGTAGAGTTTGCTTCCTGGCAAAACAAAATGACCCAGGTGTTCCTTGGAAGTGTTGTAATCCAATCTACGATATTTATCCTAAATATAACTAGTTGTTATGGTGCCTAAACTTTACTGTTGTTGCCACATGACGGTCACATTTTGCCACCTAAATCACGGAGCTCTGTAGCCGACATCACGCGACCAGCCAGCAGTCGCTTGAGATATCAAACATATTGGGGTGTATTGCTCTGGAACATCCTATTATCATGGTCACAAGTTGTCATTTGTTCAGTTGAGTGGTTGCCAAATGTCAAGAAGGCGAGTCTTACCCAATATAAACCTGTCAGAGGGCAGGCAATGAAGAGAGGAAAGGAAAAAGAGGAGAATGGCGTGCTGTTGAGATTGTGATGGACAATGAATGACAACTCTCATCCCTGAAGTATTTTTTTTTTTTCCTATGGGCGTCTACTTGTCACCCTAAATGAACTGAACCCAACGATGAATTGTGCATGGTTGGTGACAAAAGAACAGGGCTGCCGCCATGGGAAAAGAAGTGGAGTGACTGCGGAAAAACGAGTCAAGCTCATCAGGGTTCAGCTAAGGCCTGCATTTAGTTCTTAGAAACTAATAATAATAATAATAATAATAATAAATATGTTTTTATTTATGGGCGCTTTTTATAGCACTCAAGGTCCCCTTAAAGTTAAAACAAGCAAAATACTGAAAGTGAAGGCCTGTTAGTAGATGGCACAACCATAAGGCTTGTGATAATTGCATCCCATAGACCAAAAGACACATTATTTTACCAGTACAACCTGTGTTGTGACACTATTCTGTGCCGGATATGTCTCAATTAAAAGTGGATGCTACCCCTCTATCTCCAGGTGAAACAGTCTACTGAATAAGTTTTTCAGTAGCTTCAATGCTCACTTTGGACTATGAACACATCACAGCATTAACATAAGTAGTGCATTAAAACATTATAAAACATTAAAAGAGTACTTAACCAGTTTGTCATTGCACTCCTATCATATTGTTGAACCCACAATGGACAGCTTTGTTTTTTAAAGTATCTACCTCTGGAAGTGACATTCATTAATTTATTTATTTACTTTTTTCCTATTTATTTATTTATTTTACTGTGGCTGTAGTTTTGTTTTAAGTTTATATGTATATATATATATATATATATATATATATATATATATATATATACTTAAACCAAAACTACTACAGTATACAGTCATTGATTACATCCCACTTTGCAACACAACAGATACCTTATGTATTGATATTGAGTTATTTAAATATCCGTCGATCCAACACCAGATTCTTTTGTACCTT
>JABXJD010002790.1:15000-44379 GCA_013375575.1 Percina caprodes
GATCATGGCTCACCTTGACGCCATCAGGAAGGACATGGTGATTCTGGAGAAGAGCGACTTCGCCAACCTTCGCTCGGAGAACGCTGTGAGAACCCCACGGCAACGCCACACGGCAACGCCCCACGGCAACGCCACGGCAACGCCACACGGCCCCGCGGCAACGCCACACGCGCCCACGGCAACTCATGACTGAACTATTTTAAAGCTGCAGGAAACAGACTCGTGGTTAAAAAAACACGCAAAACGTTGGCGATGATCCCTCTAAATGTTTTATAACAGCTGTGAAATACAGTTTTTATTTAAATACAAATACAGCAGCAAGATATTAAACAATATACAGATTATATTTTAATACTTTATAATATTTTCCTGTGTCCATATGAAAAGCTTAAAAGATTTAATTTTTATTTTCAAAATTGGATTTTGTGTCAGGAAGGTGTTGATTATTATTATTATTATTTTATTATTATGATTTCTTATTATTTAATTATGATTTCTTATTATTATTATATTATTATTTTATTATTATTTTAATTATTATTATTATTAATCTTTTATTATTATTTTTATTATTATTTATTATTATTATTATTTTTATTATTATTATAACACTAACTCGCGGGTTTTGTCATTTTGTAGAAGATGAAGCAGGAGTTGGAGCAGCTGCAGATCCGACTGAAGGTAAACAACGTTCAGTATTCAGATTACTGCAGTACAAGTACAACAGCACTGTAAAAATACACAAAAAGCTGTGTGTGGTTCAGTGTTTTTGGTGTTTTTAATATATTTAATATATTATTTTTCAGGAGGAGAGTCAGAAAGTCCGAGCAGAAACCCGACTGGACATCAACCTGGGCGCAGCCGCATCTCGGACGTGGTGAGACACAGGAAACAGGAAGTCAGGGTTGTAGTTCCCACAGGAAACAGGGGTTAGGGGTTGTAGTTCCCACAGGAAACAGGGGTTGTAGTTCCCACAGGAAACAGGAAGTCAGGGGTTGTAGTTCCCACAGGAAACAGGAAGTCAGGGGTTGTAGTTCCCACAGGAAACAGGAAGTTAGGAGTTGTAGTTCCCACAGGAAACAGGAAGTTAGGAGTTGTAGTTCACACAGGAAACAGGACGTCAGGGGTTGTAGTTCACACAGGAAACAGGAAGTTAGGTGTTGTAGTTCACACAGGAAACAGGAAGCAAGGGGTTGTAGTTCCCACAAGAAACAGGAAGTTAGGAGTTGTAGTTCCCACAGGAAACAGGAAGTTAGGAGTTGTAGTTCACACAGGAAACAGGACGTCAGGGGTTGTAGTTCACACAGGAAACAGGAAGTTAGTTGTTGTTAGTTCCACATGAAACAGGAAGTCGGGGTTGTAGTTCACACATGAAACAGGAAGTCGGGGTTGTAGTTCCCACAGGAAACAGGAAGCCAGGGGTTGTAGTTCCCACAGGAAACAGGAAGTCGGGGTTGTAGTTCACACATGAAACAGGAAGTCGGGGTTGTAGTTCCCACAGGAAACAGGAAGCCAGGGGTTGTAGTTCACACAGGAAACTGAAAATTAGGGGTTGTAGTTAAGACTCTGGGGAAACTGCCGAGTCAACGTTAAGACTCCGGTGAAACGGCCGAGTCACCGTTAAGACTCTGGGGAAACGGCCGAGTCACCGTTAAGACTCTGGGGAAACGGCCGAGTCACCGTTAAGACTCTGGGAAACTGCCGAGTCACCGTTAAGACTCTGGGGAAACGGCCGAGTCAACGTTAAGACTCTGGGAAACGGCCGAGTCAACGTTAAGACTCTGGGAAACGGCGAGTCACGTTAAGACTCTGGGGAAACGGCGAGTCACCGTTAAGACTCTGGGAAACTGCCGAGTCAACGTTAAGACTCTGGGAAGCGGCCGAGTCACCGTTAAGACTCTGGGGAAACGGCCGAGTCACCGTTAAGACTCTGGGGAAACGGCCGAGTCACCGTTAAGACTCTGGGAAACTGCCGAGTCACCGTTAAGACTCTGGGGAAACGGCCGAGTCACCGTTAAGACTCTGGGGAAACGGCCGAGTCACCGTTAAGACTCTGGGAAACGGCCGAGTCACCGTTAAGACTCTGGGAAACGGCCGAGTCACCGTTAAGACTCTGAAACGGCGAGTCAGCGTTAAGACTCTGGGAAACGGCCGAGTCAACGTTAAGACTCTGGGAAACGGCGAGTCAACGTTAAGACTCTGGGAAACGGCAGAGTCACCGTTAAGACTCTGGGAAGCGGAGTCAACGTTAAGACTCTGGGAAACGGCGAGTCGTTAAGACTCTGGGGCGGCGAGTCACCGTTAAGACTCTGGGAAACGGCCGAGTCACCGTTAAGACTCTGGGAAACGGCGAGTCAATTAAGACTCTGGAAACGGCGAGTCACGTTAAGACTCTGGGAAGGCGAGTCAACGTTAAGACTCTGGGAAACGGCCGAGTCAACGTTAAGACTCTGGGAAACGGCAGTCGCGTTAAGACTCTGGGGAAACGGCAGAGTCACCGTTAAGACTCTGGGAAACGGCCGAGTCACGTTAAGACTCTGGGAAACGGCCGAGTCACCGTTAAGACTCTGGGAAACGGCGAGTCACCGTTAAGACTCTGGGAAACGGCCAGTCAGCGTTAAGACTCTGGGAAACGGCGAGTCAGCGTTAAGACTCGGGAAACGGCCGAGTCAACGTTAAGACTCGGAAACGGCCGAGTCACCGTTAAGACTTGAAACGGCGAGTCACCGTTAAGACTCTGGGGAAACGGCCGAGTCAACGTTAAGACTCTGGGAAACGGCCGAGTCACCGTTAAGACTCTGGGAAACTGCCGAGTCACCGTTAAGACTCTGGGAACGGCCGAGTCAACGTTAAGACTCTGGGAAACGGCGAGTCAACGTTAAGACTCTGGGAACGGCCGAGTCAACGTTAGACTCTGGGAAACGGCAGAGTCACCGTTAAGACTCTGAAACGGCCGAGTCGCGTTAAGACTCTGGGAAACGGCCGAGTCAACGTTAAGACTCTGGGGAAGCGGCCGAGTCACCGTTAAGACTCGGGAAACTGCCGTGTCGCGTTAAGACTCGAAACGGCCAGTCAACGTTAAGACTCTGGGGAAACGGCGAGTCACCGTTAAGACTCTGGGGAACGGCAGAGTCACCGTTAAGACTCTGGGAAACGGCGAGTCACCGTTAAGACTCTGGGAAACGGCCGAGTCAACGTTAAGACTCTGGGAAACGGCCGAGTCACCGTTAAGACTCTGGGAAACGGCGAGTCACCGTTAAGACTCTGAAACGGCCGAGTCACCGTTAGACTCTGGGAAACGGCCGAGTCAACGTTAAGACTCTGGGAAACGGCCGAGTCACCGTTAAGACTCTGGGAAACGGCGAGTCACCGTTAAGACTCTGGGAAACGGCCGAGTCACCGTTAAGACTCTGGGAAACTGCCGAGTCACCGTTAAGACTCTGGGGAAACTGCCGAGTCACCGTTAAGACTCTGGGAAACGGCCGAGTCACCGTTAAGACTCTGGGAAACGGCAGTCAACGTTAAGACGTAACTTTGTGTTTGTGTCAGTTTACAGAACAGGAGAAGAAGCTGATGGAGGCGAGCAGCGAGTTTCACCACAAGGTGAATAGTTACTCTCGTTAGTGGTGGGCGACTGTTGTGTGTTTTGGGGGTAACTGTTGTGTGTTTCTGGGTAACTGTTGTGTGTTTTGTGGGCGACTGTTGGGGGTAACTGTTGTGTGTTTTGTGGGTAACTGTTGTGTGTTTTGGGGGTAACTGTTGTGTGTTTTGTGACTGTTATGTGTTTTGTGGGCGACTATTGTGTGTTTTGTGGGCGACTGTTGGGGGTAACTGTTGTGTGTTTTGTGGGTAACTGTTGTGTGTTTTGTGGGCGACTGTTGGGGGTAACTGTTGTGTGTTTTGTGGGTAACTGTTGTGTGTTTTGTGGGTAACTGTTGTGTGTTTTGGGGGTAACTGTTGTGTGTTTTGGGGGTAACTGTTGTGTGTTTTGGGGGTAACTGTTGTGTGTTTTGGGGGTAACTGTTGTGTGTTTTGTGCGTCCAGAAAGCCGACCTGGAGAACGACAACATGGAGATCAACAGGAAGATCGACCTGCAGGTGGCGTCGCTCAAAACGGTCCTCGAGTCCCAAGCTGGAGACGATCCGCTACCTAGCAGGTACACACTGAGACACATTACTCTACAATATACTACACAATACTCTGCAATATACACAGGAACTACAATACTCTACAATATACACAGGAACTGCATGAGACAACATATCTCCACCAGACTCCATGTAAATAATCACTACTTTTAGTAGTGGTAGTTTTATTAAGTTTCTGTCCACTTTGAATGAAGTGTGTTTACGATGATAAAAGTAGTAATTAAGTGATGGAGTCTGGTGGAGATATGCTGCTCTATACACACTAAAAGTAGTGATTATTTACATGGAGTCTGGTGGAGATATGCTGCTCTATACACACTAAAAGTAGTGATTATTTACATGGAGTCTGGTGGAGATATGCTGCTCTATACATGCTAAAAGTAGTGATTATTTACATGGAGTCTGGTGGGTTTGGTGATGGTGATTTCTGTTTCACGTTAAACTAAAAGGATCTTCCTCTTTAACTAAGAGGTCTGTCTCTGTAGGATCCATCCCATAATGTTCAGTACTTTAAGTAGAGTAACTTGTAGGTATTTTCTTTTTCTCCCCAGCGACGGTGTTTTCCTGCCTGGCCATCGCTCTGGGAGTCTACCGTCTCTGGAGGTGAACGATCCACAAAACGGACTCGTTCAAATCGTCTTCCTACGCCTCAGAAAGTAGTTCCAGTGGAAACCCGACGTCACTAAGCTGCAAAAACGCCACAAATTACTATTACTCTTTGGTGTATTCGAGTATTTCATAAAATCTGTACTTTTACTTCAGTGTGTTTTCTTTGAATTGTTGTACTTTGAAACAAATCTCATTGTTAGAGGATTTTGGCAAACTTTATAGACAGGTTTGTCTTTTCTAATTCTGGGGGTAAATGTCCCTCTTCTAAGGTGGAGGCATTTCCCCTAATGCCTCTGGTCCTTAAGTGATGCGTTTGAGAACCGCTGCGTTAAAGTCTCCGTTCGAAAAAACGGACCACATGAAATAAAAACAAAAGAACAATCTTTAAATCCACTAAACTTTATTAGCTTTGAAACCTGAATGACAACAAAACTGAAACGACCGCTCACAAAAACAAGTTTCACTTTTTATTTTTATTCAAAGACCAAAAAAACAAAAACAACAGAAGAAGAAGACTCGGATCCTCCGGAGCGCCGCAGGCGGAGTCTCCTGTCGTCCAATCAGAAGAGGATGCTTACCTTTAAACGCAGCCAGAAACAACTTCCTGTCCCCAAAACCAACCAATGAAATCAACTCATTCATCTCCGTCCAGCCGGTAGATTCAATCAGTTACACCAGAGATATTACCAAAAATACTTTAATTATAAATTAAATAATTTACATCTCGTTAAGGAAAACAAAATCATTTCTTCTTTTTAATAAGAAACAGGAGACCGGACAACGGTCGGCGCACGATCCAAATACTAAAATGTATTCAAAGTTAAGGTTGCCGAGGAGCGCCGCCGCCTCTTTCAAAAACACTGTCTCTTTAAGAGAAACACGGTCTCTAAGGAGAAGGTACTGTCTCTTTAAGAGAAAGACACTGTCTCTTTAAGAAAAAGACTGTTCCTTTAAGAGAAACAGGAAGCGGCGGCGTGTCACGGTTTCTTCTCGTCACATTGGTCCGTTAAAATCTCCGGCTCTTCTGTTTTGATGTCGGGGAGCTCGCTCGCCCCCGACTCTACTTCCTGTTTGATGGCGGCGGCGACGGCACAGGAAGTAGCGGCGGCGTCCTCTTCCTGTTCCTCCGTCTTCACGGCGCCCAGCGGGTGGTCCGTCAGCGTCTTGTTGGGCGACGGCGTCCACCGAGGAACGTCTGCCGGGGGAGAGAGAGGTCAGTGGGGGGTCAAAGGTCTCTGCCTGGGGGTCAGTGTGTGTGTGTGTGTGTATATCGTGCGTTTGTGTAAATAAGAATAATAAAGTTAAGACGGTTGAACTTTTATAGAAACTCGCCCTGAGAAACGCGTATGAACCGTTGCCATGGTTACCACTTTTGGGGAGAAATCCCGTACTTACGTTTATAGTCTTCAAAACAGGCGGGATGGAAGTTCTGCGTCGAGAAAACACAAAGACACAAAATAATGAAATTAATAATCACATAATTAATATGAGGCGTTCAATGGCAGTGGGAATGTTAAGATCTCACATTTTACAATGTCGGACATATTTTTCAGACCTTTTACCTAAAAAAAGTTTTCCCATAATAAATATTTTTCGGTGTTTTTAGAAATATTTTAAATTAATTCAAAAGACTTTTTGAATTCTTATTCAAATTTTTGGGGATTTTTATCATTTTATTTTTATTTACTTTTTATAGTTTAATTTACAATTTATTTAACATCTTACAAGTTTAACTTTGGACATTTAACATTTTAATTTTGACCTTTTAATTTTTTTAACATATTTTTGTATTATTGTTACATTTTACGATATTTTGGGGACTTTTAACTAATATTTTTTCGGTCTTTAAGGAATATTTTTTTTATTTTACTCCTATTTGTTTGGACATTAGGATTAGTATTTTTTCCTAATATATACGGGGGGGTGTTGCCGTGGCGTGGGCGGTACCTTTTGTCGACCCGGAGGCGTTCTTCAGAACCAGTCCTCCTCCTCCTCCACCCAGTACGTCTCAAACGCCTCCTGGCAGATCTCACACAGCTAAACACACAACAACAACAACAACAACGTCAACAACGTCAACAACAACGTCAACAACAACAACAACGTCAACAACAACAACGTCAACAACAACAACGTCAACAACAACAACGTCAACAACAACAACGTCAACAACAACAACGTCAACAACAACAACGTCAACAACGTCGTCAACAACAACGTCAACAACGTCGTCAACAACGTCGTCAACAACGTCGTCAACAACGTCGTCAACAACAACGTCAACAACAACGTCAACAACAACGTCAACAACAACGTCGTCAACAACGTCGTCAACAACAACGTCAACAACGTCGTCAACAACGTCGTCATCATCATCATTCTGTATTCGGTGGTTTTATTTCAACATTTTATGTGTGGATCCAAAAACAGATAAACTGATAGTTGTGTGTGAAGGAAGGAAGGAAGGAAGGAAGGAAAGAAAGACAGGATGAAGGAAGATAAAGGAAAAGAAGGAAGGGAAGGAAAGGAAAGAAAATAAAGGAAATGAAGTTAAGAAAAGATAAAGAAAAAGAAAGGAAATAAAGTAAAGGAAAGAAAAGATGAAGAGAAAGAAGGAAAGAAAGGAAATAAAGTAAAGAAGGAAAAAGATTAAGAGAAAGAAAAAGAAGGAAAGGAGGAAGGAAAGAAAAGATAAAGGAAGAGAAACAAAGAAAAGGAAGAAAGAAATAAAAAAATGAAGAAATAAAGGAAAGAAAGACGACACCGACCAATCTTGAATCCCCCGCTTTCTTTCCTTCTTACTACTGTAAAATAGAACCGATACATCGGGAAATGCCGATCTATCGTCCGATACATCGGCATTTCCCGATGTATCGGCCTTCCTATCGGCCGATACATCGTCAGCGCGTCTCACCTCCCCCACTTGGTCCTTGGTGGCCTTCACGCTCTGGAACTCCTTCTCCTTGGCGGCCGCCTGGCTCTTCTGCACCTCCTCCTCGTTCTCCTTCTCAAAGAAATGGCTCTTCGCTCGCTCCTCCAGGTCGGCGATCTCCTCGAACTCGATCCAGTCCTGGTGGAGAAACAGGTAGAAACCAGCTGTAATGTTACCCACCTTTTATATTTTAAAAGTAGTGATTATTTACATGGAGTCTGGTGGAGATATGCTGCTCTATACACACTAAAAGTAGTGATTATTTACATGGAGTCTGGTGGAGATATGCTGCTCTATACACACTAAAAGTAGTGATTATTTACATGGAGTCTGGTGGAGATATGCTGCTCTATACACGCTAAAAGTAGTGATTATTTACATGGAGTCTGGTGGAGATATGCTGCTCTATACACACTAAAAGTAGTGATTATTTACATGGAGTCTGGTGGAGATATGCTGCTCTATACACACTAAAAGTAGTGATTATTTACATGGAGTCTGGTGGAGATATGCTGCTCTATACACACTAAAAGTAGTGATTATTTACATGGAGTCTGGTGGAGATATGCTGCTCTATACACGCTAAAAGTAGTGATTATTTACATGGAGTCTGGTGGAGATATGCTGCTCTATACACACTAAAAGTAGTGATTATTTACATGGAGTCTGGTGGAGATATGCTGCTATACACACTAAAAGTAGTGATTATTTACATGGAGTCTGGTGGAGATATGCTGCTCTATACACACAAGTAGTGATTATTTACATGGAGTCTGGTGGAGATATGCTGCTCTATACGCTAAAAGTAGTGATTATTTACATGGAGTCTGGTGGGTTTGGTGATGGTGATTTCTGTTTCATGTTAAACTAAAAGCATCTTCCTCTTTAACTAAAAGTTTTCTCTGTAGGAATCCATCCCATAATTGTTCCCATCGGTCCCTTCTACATCCAGGGTCCGGGTTGCTCCTCTTTAAGGAGACCCTACGTAGACCCTGTCCTCACCGTGAGTCCGTAGTACCAGCGCCGGTGGGTGATCTTCTTGCTGGCCACTTTGCCGGCGTGGTTCTGTCTGAAGTGCCAGTCCAGGTGGTCTGCGTACAGGTCGGTCTGGGTGGCCGTGAACCTCATGCTGCACAGGCAGCACTGGTTCCCCGAGTACAGCCGGGTCACCACGCTCTCGTAACGCCTGGAGGATAACATGGGGAAATTAAGAAATAGGTTCACACACACACACAGACACACACTGATTGGAACACACACACACACACACACACACTGAGTTCTCACTGTTTCATGTCGTCGACGTTGAAGCTTGTTAGGTCGGGGAAGTCGTCTTCCTCCTCCACCTCCGCCTCCTCCTCTTCCTCCTCCACCAGAGGCGGTGGCGCTGCTGTAGGCGCCGACGCCGGTTCTGGAAGAAGAAGAAAATCATTGTTTTACCAAGTAATAAAAACACACATACATACACACACATACCTATACATACCTATACACACATTCCTACACACACACACACACACACACACACACACACACACACACACACAGCAGCCTCGTTAAACCAGGGGATATGTTAAAGATGGTTATTATTAAAGGTTATTTGATGGATCAGGATACTCTGCATCCTGATGACGTCCCCTTGGCTTTGGGAATTAAAATCCCCCCCCCCTCCCCTCCCCCCGGGGGGGTGGACTTATTCTGGCCGCTGTAATTGTGTTTTCAGCCTTAACCTACGTATGACCTGATGATGAGAGGATAAATCAGGATGAGAAGGGTCGGAGGACTGACCGGTGGACTGCCGGCGGCGGCAGCGGTTGCCACGGCGTCGGGCTGCGACGGTTTGATGATGCCGTTGGAGATGAGCTTGGACAGCAGGTCGTTGACGTCCACCTGACCGAAGTGGTTCTCTGGGGGGGCGGCCTGAAGGGCTGCACCGACACAATGGTTAGAGAAAGATTAGAGATAGATAGGGAGGAGGGGAGAGAGACAGAGACAGAGAGAGACAGAGAGAGAGACAGAGACAGAGAGAGAGACAGAGACAGAGAGAGACAGAGAGAGACAGAGAGAGAGACAGAGAGAGAGACAGAGAGAGACAGAGACACAGAGAGAGAGACAGAGAGACAGAGAGAGAGACAGACGGAGAGAGACAGACGGAGAGAGACAGAGAGAGAGACAGACGGAGAGAGACAGAGAGAGAGAGACAGAGAGAGACAGACGGAGAGAGACAGAGAGAGACAGAGAGAGAGAGAGAGACAGAGAGAGAGAGACCAGACAGACAGAGAGAGAGACAGAGAGAGAGAGACAGAGAGAGACAGAGAGAGAGACAGACAGAGAGAGAGACAGACAGAGAGAGAGAGACAGAGAGAGAGACAGACAGAGAGACAGACAGACAGACAGAGAGAGAGAGAGAGACAGACAGACAGACAAACAGAGAGAGAGACAGACAGAGAGAGAGAGACAGACAGAGAGAGACAGAGAGAGAGACAGACAGACAGACAGACAGAGAGAGAGACAGAGAGAGAGAGAGACAGAGAGACAGAGAGAGAGAGACAGATATATGTATTTATTGATTTATGGAGGATTGTCTTACTCTGCTGTCCAAAAGGCGCTGGGTTCTGAGGTAGGAACGGCTGGTTGAGCCCCCCCAACATGTTCACCTGCAACCAATCAGAGCACATCTCTGTTCACATACACATAAATACTATGACATTTAATGGGGGGGGGGGCACGATTTGGAAAATTCAATATTAATTTTTAGGCTCATGATTTGATTGAAAAATGATTCTTAATTAAAGAAACAATTCACATTATGTTCATGTAGTTACTCCTCACACACACAAAATAAAAACATTTAATTTATTTATTTTTACTTTAAAAAATATATATCCAAAAATATATTTTTTAATTTTTTCTATTTTAAAGAAAATATATTTAAATAAATACTTTTAATTAAATTTTTTAAACAATATATTAAAAAAATTAATATTTTTAAAACCAGAATATGCAAAAATAATTGTTTTAATTCAATTTAAAAAATGTAAAAACAAAATATATCCCAAAAATAATTATTCTACTGTCCGTCAAAATCTGACAAATCTGTGTGGGGGAACTCACCGGCTGCTGCATGCCGACAGCGGGGGCCGCGGGGCTGTAGAAGGGGGCGGGGCCCGGCTGGCTGAAGGGGGGCGCCGGCTGCATGTTGAAGTTCCCTCCTCCCGGCTGCATGTTGGGCTGAGCTGGGAACGCCATGGGCCCCGCGGGGAACTGCGTGTTCATCGGCTCCTGGAAGCACTGGGGGGCCATGTTGAAGTTCTGCTGCGGGGGGATGGGGTTATCGTACATGGGGGGGGCCATCGGCCTCATGGGCTGCAGGTTGTGTTGAGGCGAACCTCATGGGGCCCTGCTGGCCGGGAGCACTCGTACAGCGGGGCCCGCCCGGATGGTGTACGTTAGGGGTGTCAAACCTGGGGCCGTTGCCCGGTGACTCAAAGTGCATCGGGCCGGGCCTTCAAACCGCATGGGGCCCATCTGGTTGGGAGGGCCGTCGAAGCGCATGGGTTGCTGCTGCTGCTGAAACCTCATTGGTCCAGATCCAGGACCCGGGCCATGTTGTTATCAAAGCGCCGCGCCCTCAAAGCGCTGCATGGGGCCATCAAAGTGTCCTGGCCCCTCAAATCTCGGGAGGCTGCTGGCCGATGGGACCGTCAAACCTCACGAGGCCCTGAGGGTGAGGGGACCGTCAAAGCGTCCCATTGGACCGTGAGACATGAGGGGTCCATCAAACCTCTGGGATGTTGTGATGTCCTCCGCCGCCCCATTGTTGTTGAACCTGCCGGGACCCTGGTGGGGAGGCCCTTGAAGCGGGCGAGTCTTCGTAGCGCCCGGGCCTCCGCTGCGTACCACCCTGGGGGTTCGGTCTGGAGGGGCCTATGTGTCCTGGTGTGTCATATCGGGATGGGGGTGCCCGCCGTCATGAGGCGGCGTGTGTCCCGAGTCACTGTGCTGGCGCACAGAGGACAGCGGTCGGCACGGACCGGGCCCTTGAGGATGGATTTAGGGGGAGAGGGTGTGGAGGGGGTGGGAGTCCAGATTGAGGGGCCGTCGTCCGAGTGCTCGCTGTTGGGGCTCTCGAACCGCGGGCTTAGCTCCGCTAACTCTTTCTGGTGTAAGGCGACAGGCGTTCACGCTCGATGCGGGCGCCGCTGCGTCCAGACCGGCCGGGCTCGGGAGTTCCTGTGGACAACAGTGCTGGCGGCGGGGCCCCTCCGGCCTCCGGTCGGCGTGTCTGGAGTCGGCGGGGGCCGCCGCCGCGGTGCGTGTGCCGCTCTTCTGCACCTCGCGTTCGGCGCGCTGCCGCTCCGTCAGCGGCGAGGTCCACTCCCTCTCACCTGGAACGGACAGACGGAAACGCATGAAGACGTATATACTGGATCTGAAGTCTCTTTATATAGACCTTAGTGGTCCCTAATACTGTATCTGAAGTCTCTTTATATAGACCTTAGTGGTCCCTAATACTGTATCTGAAGTCTCTTTATATAGACCTTAGTGGTCCCTAATACTGGATCTGAAGTCTCTTTATATAGACCTTAGTGGTCCCTAATACTGTATCTGAAGTCTCTTTATATAGACCTTAGTGGTCCCCTAATACTGGATCTGAAGTCTCTTTATATAGACCTTAGTGGTCCCTAATACTGTATCTGAAGTCTCTTTATATAGACCTTAGTGGTCCCTAATACTGTATCTTAGTCTCTTTATATAGACCTTAGTGGTCCCTAATACTGTATCTGAAGTCTCTTTATATAGACCTTAGTGGTCCTTAATACTGTATCTGAAGTCTCTTTATATAGACCTTAGTGGTCCCTAATACTGTATCTGAAGTCTCTTTATATAGACCTTAGTGGTCCCTAATACTGTATCTGAAGTCTCTTTATATAGACCTTAGTGGTCCCTAATACTGTATCTGAAGTCTCTTTATATAGACCTTAGTGGTCCCTAATACTGTATCTGAAGTCTCTTTATATAGACGTTAGTGGTCCTTAATACTGTATCTGAAGTCTCTTTATATAGACCTTAGTGGTCCCTAATACTGTATCTGAAGTCTCTTTATATAGACCTTAGTGGTCCCTAATACTGTATCTGAAGTCTCTTTATATAGACCTTAGTGGTCCCTAATACTGTATCTGAAGTCTCTTTATATAGACCTTAGTGGTCTCTAATACTGTATCTGAAGTCTCTTTATATAGACCTTAGTGGTCCCCTAATACTGTATCTGAAGTCTCTATATAGACCTTAGTGGTCCTTAATACTGTATCTGAAGTCTCTTTATATAGACCTTAGTGGTCCCCTAATACTGGATCTGAAGTCTCTTTATATAGACCTTAGTGGTCCCTAATACTGTATCTGAAGTCTCTTTATATAGACCTTAGTGGTCCCTAATACTGTATCTGAAGTCTCTTTATATAGACCTTAGTGGTCCCCTAATACTGGATCTGAAGTCTCTTTATATAGACCTTAGTGGTCCCTAATACTGTATCTGAAGTCTCTTTATATAGACCTTAGTGGTCCCTAATACTGGATCTGAAGTCTCTTTATATAGACCTTAGTGGTCCCTAATACTGTATCTGAAGTCTCTTTATATAGATCTTAGTGGTCCCTAATACTGTATCTGAAGTCTCTTTATATAGACCTTAGTGGTCCCTAATACTGTATCTGAAGTCTCTTTATATAGACCTTAGTGGTCCCCTAATACTGGATCTGAAGTCTCTTTATATAGTCCTTAGTGGTTCCTAATACTGTATCTGAAGTCTCTTTTATATAGACCTTAGTGGTCCTTAATACTGTATCTGAAGTCTCTTTATATAGACCTTAGTGGTCCCTAATACTGTATCTGAAGTCTCTTTATATAGACCTTAGTGGTCCCTAATACTGTATCTGAAGTCTCTTTATATAGACCTTAGTGGTCCCTAATACTGGATCTGAAGTCTCTTTATATAGATCTTAGTGGTCCCTAATACTGTATCTGAAGTCTCTTTATATAGATCTTAGTGGTCCCTAATACTGTATCTGAAGTCTCTTTATATAGATCTTAGTGGTCCCTAATACTGTATCTGAAGTCTCTTTATATAGACCTTAGTGGTCCCTAATACTGTATCTGAAGTCTCTTTATATAGATCTTAGTGGTCCCTAATACTGTATCTGAAGTCTCTTTATATAGACCTTAGTGGTCCCTAATACTGTATCTGAAGTCTCTTTATATAGACCTTAGTGGTCCCTAATACTGTATCTGAAGTCTCTTTATATAGATCTTAGTGGTCCCTAATACTGTATCTGAAGTCTCTTTATATAGATCTTAGTGGTCCCTAATACTGTATCTGAAGTCTCTTTATATAGATCTTAGTGGTCCCTAATACTGTATCTGAAGTCTCTTTATATAGACCTTTTTCAATTATTTGGGGGACTTTGTCACCATATTGACATTTTGGGCCGTTTTTGTCTTCTTTTCCAGATTTGTGGGACATTTAGTGTAACGACAGTAACAGTCTTCCAGTTACACTTTAATGAGTTTTCTGATATTTTCTTTTAACACATAAAATCTCAGAGTTAACTGTTTCATGTTGCAGCCTTTTGCGCATGTTGATCCTGCGATGTCAACAAAATAAAATCCGATATATTGTGCAGCCCTAATCCCATCCTACAGTTTTCTGTGTGCTACATGTGTAAAACTGATCTCTTTAGAAGAGGCTCTAACCCTGCTGAAGTGTCACTGATCGAGACCCTGACACCCCGCAGCTCCAGAACCTGACCTCTGACCTCTCTGTGGATAAAGACGACAGATGACAGATAATATGTTTGGCTTCACAGATCAGTTTGAAAAGCAGATGTAAGTTAATGTCACGGCGGATCCGTTGGGAGCGGAGGACTCACTGGGCTCTCGGGGTCGGCCCTCCTCCTGACGAAGGCCGGAGAGACTTCAGCGCGAGAACTCTTTGCCGTGGTTGTACTCCTCGATCATGGGGCAGCGGCGCGCTGCTCCTCGCGCTCTTTACTCCGCCGTTCGCCTGCGAGGAAATTAACAATTAATTTCTTTATGGCTTGCTGCTAAATCACAGGAGCACTTTTAGTAAAGACTCATTTTCCCAAAATGCACCACAGAGCGCCACAGGAAGTCATCCCTGCCTGTGGCCCTCAAACTTTATAACTCCTCCCTCTAGGTGTCTGACCACACACTTAGGCGCTCGCCTCATGCATGACGCGTAAGGTCACGGCAGTCGCTATGACGACCAACCACGCTCGCCTCATGCATGACGCGTAAAGTCACGGCAGGCGTCGCTATGACGACCAACCACGCTCGCCTCATGCATGACGCGGTAAGGTCACGGCAGTCGTTATGACGACCAACCCTTCGCCTCGCGTGGCGCAGTAAGGTCACGGCAGTCGCTATGACGACCAACCGCTCGCCTCGCGTGGCGCGGTAAGGTCACGGCAGTCGCTATGACGACCAACCACGCTCGCCTCATGCATGACGCAGTAGGGTCACGGCAGTCGCTATGACGACCAACCACGCTCGCCTCACGCGTGACGGGTACTAATCTAACGGAGAAAGGCCGCCCGTGAGTCGAGCTGTTACCAGCAGTGGAAAGACGTCATTAGCTCACCTTGCATGTCCGCGGCGCGCGGCTGTATTTGTGCGCCGGCTGTCCGGCAATGCGGCCGCCGCCGTCTTCTCGCCTTGCCCCTCCCCCTCCTCGAACTCTCCTCGCCGTCCCACTCCTCTCCGGCGCGCGCGGTTCACCTGCGTCTTCCTCAGCTTGGACTTGTGTTCGTAGTACGCGACAGCTGCGGCGTCCATGGCGTCGTGCGGCGCGGCGCGCGGGAGCAGCGGCGGCGTCAGCGGTTTCTTGGCGGGATAGTCGGGAGTCGTCCCAGCTGTCGGAGCGCTGCTTCTCCTCCTGGTACTGGAAGAAGTGTTTGATCTGGTGGGCCATGTTCAGGAAGTCCTCCTGGGAAATCTCCCGCTCTCCAGACGCTTGCTGGCCTGCAGACACCAGGAGACGTTAGAGAGAACAAAAACAGACCATCAACCGCTGATTCTGATTTATTCTTTTAATGTGTTTTTGTTCAAAAGGACTTTAAGTTTCATATCTTAAGTTTGTATTTTTCTATATTTTATTTATCAGAACTTTAATATATTTCTGTTCTGACAATCAAATTATATTATTTTAGTGAGAACTCATAAATAACTACAAGTAACTAATGTTAAGGCAACATGGGGCGAACTGGGGGCAACATGGGGCGAACTAGGGCCGACATGGGGCAACATGGGGGCAAACTGGGGCCGACATGGGGGCAACATGGGGGCAAACTGGGGCCGACAAGGGGGCAAACTGGGGCAAACTGGGGCCGACATGGGGGCAACATGGGGGCAAACTGGGGCCGACAAGGGGGCAACATGGGGGCAAACTGGGCGACAAGGGGCAACATGGGGGCAAACTGGGGCCGACAAGGGGGCAACATGGGGGCAAACTGGGGCCGACAAGGGGGCAACATGGGGGCAAACTGGGGCCGACATGGGGGCAACATGGGGGCAAACTGGGGCGACATGGGGGCAACATGGGGGCAAACTGGGGCCGACAAGGGGGCAACATGGGGGCAAACTGGGGCCGACAAGGGGGCAACATGGGGGCAAACTGGGGCCGACATGGGGGCAACATGGGGGCAAACTGGGGCCGACATGGGAGCAACATGGGGGCAAACTGGGGCCGACAAGGGGGCAACATGGGGGCAACATGGGGCCGACATGGGGGCAACATGGGGGCAAACTGGGGCCGACATGGGGGACGACATGGGTGGCAACACGGGGTGACATGGGGGCCGACACAAGTGTTAATAGAAAGGACTGACAGCAGATCAGCTGTTTGAGACGTACCCTGCGGAGCAGATCCTTCTTGGAGGCGGAGTTGAGGACTTCTGGTATCTGCAGGTTGGCGTCCACGCTGAGGCGGTGCTTGGGGTCCGGGGTGGTGGGGCGAGTCGGGTGCCGTACGGTTTGTGTCTCGGAGCGCCGGCTTCACGTGAAATCCTCCGGCAGCTTCGGACTGAAGAGGAAACAGGATAGAGATAAAGTTACACGGCTTTCCAATAAATCACATATTTGAATCCTTTATGTACATAATTAGTTTGTCAGTTTTCTTGATGATTCGTCTCTGCAGCTTCACAATACGTCATTCAGAGCGCTACATAATTTGCATTTAACAAATATTGCTGTTAGAAAAATGATGATACCAACTTTTTGTCTGATTATTAAAATTAGAGTCCTCTCTCTCTCTCTCTAGATATCTATATATAAAATATTATCTCTCTCTCCATCTCTTCTAGCTGTGAGTTGAAGCGATGACTCACTGTTTGTTCTCCTCCCAGCCGCTCCTCCAGCGGTGCGGCGCCTCCTTGGCGTCCTTGCCGCCTCCGTCGTGGCTCCGCGGAATGAGTCTCTGGACTCGGAGCGCGGTCGTCCGCCGGCCTCTTCGACCTGCGGCTCTCTGATTGGTTCTTCTTGGGCGGGGCGGTCCTCTCGGCCGGGCTTGCCGTGTTCGGGTTCGTCGGGCGCCGCGGACTCTCCTGGGTTTTCCGGTTTGTGAGACGAGCGGCGAGGACAAAGAGCTGCTCGGGTTCGGCTCTTGGGCGACGCCGGTCCTTCCTCTTTGGGAGGCGGCGGAGGCGCGAGACCTGGACCGCGGCGGGTGCGTTTCCTGGCGTGTGTGCGGGCGTTGCCTCCGGTCTTGAACTCGAGCCTCTCGGCGGACTCCTGCGGTCGTGTTTGGCGACCGTGCCGTTCACCAGCTTCCCCTTGGTGACCCGGTGCGGTCGAGTCCGCGCGCCGCAGCCTCCTCTCGCTCCTTCTTGTCTGTGCATCTTTTCTTCTCCTTCATCTCGTCGTCTTTGGCGTCGCCCGTCTTGTCCTGCGGGCGTTTCTTCAGCCTGGGATCTTTCTTCGTGCCGTCAGCCGACCGAGTCTCTGGCTCCGCCGCTTTGTTTTTACTCGGGATGCTTTTGGCCATCGGAGACGGGGCTTGGACTTGGGTTTCTCCTCCGACGCCTCTTTCTTGGGTCCTGACCTTTTCGGCCGGGCGGGTTTCTCCGAGTCGAAGCATGACTTCCTGTCGCAGGGGGGCAGTCTTTCCTCCCGGCAGGCTGTTCTTTGGGCTGGGAGGCGGCCGGCGGGCCGGATCGGTTCAATCGCGGGTCTCTGGTGGGGGGTTTGACGTCTGGCTGAGCCTGAGGGGGGATCCACGGCCGCCGCCCGGAGCCGTTTGGCTGGCGGTCTTCGGCGCGGCTGCAGCGGCGGAGACTGGAGTCGGTATCACAAACCCACCGGCCTGGAGACACATGAGACCACGTGAGTCTAAAGTAGGAATCGGACTGAAGACAGTTAACCCTCAGAGACCTACGGTCACTTTTACACTTCATTGGCGTTTTATTTTCTAAAATAACTTGTAAACCATCAACCCTGGTGTCTACAGTCAAGATATGAACATCATATTCAAGACAAACTGGATTATTAGAATATTTGGGCTGCAGTGAGGTGAATGTTAAAACTGGTTGTAAGACCTTAAAGACAGAAACATATAAAAGGGAACATGAATCTTCTAGATATGTATTGATATCACACACACAGAGCAGTACAAGCTGAGCCAGTCTCTCTAAAACACTTCTCATATGTCCTGGGAGTCACACTGGGAAGAAATAATCTTTATAACTTATACAAGGGACAGAATACATTTTCTCAAAGAAAGTCCCGACGCTTTTGCCCTCATGACATTTAATTATGCCAATAATCAACATAATAAAGTAATATTTATTGATATTACACCCACAGCAATGCTACACAAGCATGTGTGTTAGTTCTCCTACATACAAAACACCAGTTCCAGGCTCTTTGAGGTCTTTCTAGCCTCTACAGGGGGTAGAGGCTAGAAAGACCTCCATGACTGCTAGCGTTAGCTGCAACAATCGGTGAGTTTCTGTGTTTTATGCTTATTAAATGATTAAAATATGAATCAGAGGTGCTGTTTTTAGGTCGTTACGACCCTCTCTGTTCCAGCGGGTTAAAGGATGCTGATGAAACAAACAAAAAATCTAAAAATAAGTTTTTATTGTGTAATTCTAAACCTTGTTAAACACGATGAACATCAGGTACAAAGTCAACGCTAGCTTGTCTGGACGGCCGTTCACTAACGCCCAAAGATCCAAAGGCTTTATGGGCGCCCGGGCAGCTCAGTCGGTAGAGCAGGCGCCCAAATATAGAGGTGTACTCCTCGACTCAGCGGCCCGTTGCTGCATGTTAGCACACGTCACTCTGGAGCATGCATCTGCAACTCTTCATTAGTGGGAATAGTGATTTGTGTGTGTGTGTGTAAATATAATATTAAATATATTAAATATATTGTATATATATTAATGAATGTATGTCTTTGTGCATCTTGTGATATTTCTGGGAGTCAGTTTGTCTGTATTTCTGATTGTGTGATTGGTTTGTACCCCTCTTCTAACGTGTTGTGTACTTTTTATCTGGACCTTGAGTCTGTAAATAAATAAAGTGTGTGTACCCCCTCCTCCTCCCCTCCCGACGACGCGTTTCACCCAGTCTCTGGTCTGAGCTGGGCTTGTCCGTCCTACCAGCTGTGCCTTGGTCTGCTCCAGCTCCAGCTCGATCTTCTTCTGCTGGAGCTCCAGAAGTTGTTTCTGTTTGGCGAGCAGCTGCTGTCGGATCAGCTGTTCCTGGCTCAGGCTGGCCGGGCTGACGGCGGGGACCGGCTGCGGAGCCGGAGGAGTCGGCGCCCCGGGCTGGGCCGGGCGGCTGCGGACGCGCCTCCTCTGACTGGAAACACCGGAAGAAGAAGAGACTTCAGATACAGTATTAGGGACCACTAAGGTCTATATAAAGAGACTTCAGATACAGTATTAGGGACCACTAAGGTCTATATAAAGAGACTTCAGATACAGTATTAGGGACCACTAAGGTCTATATAGAGACTTCAGATACAGTATTAGGGGACCACTAAGGTCTATATAAAGAGACTTCAGATACAGTATTAGGGGACCACTAAGGTCTATATAAAGAGACTTCAGCTACAGTATTAGGGGACCACTAAGGTCTATATAAAAGAGACTTCAGATACAGTATTAGGACCACTAAGGTCTATATAAAGAGACTTCAGATACAGTAGGGGGACCACTAAGGTCTATATAAAGAGACTTCAGATCCAGTATTAGGGACCACTAAGGTCTATATAAAAGAGACTTCAGATACAGTATTAGGGACCACTAAGGTCTATATAAAGAGACTTCAGATACAGTATTAGGGACCACTAAGGTCTATATAAAGAGACTTCAGATACAGTATTAGGGACCACTAAGGTCTATATAAAGAGACTTCAGATCCAGTATTAGGGACCACTAAGGTCTATATAGAGACCTCCAGATGTTACCCAGTCTATTTGCAGCACATACACACCTGCTTTAAAAACTTGGGGTTGACGTGAATGCTGGCGTTGACGGTGGGCGGCAGCGGCTTGATGGGCCACGCCGGGTCCACCGAGTTGACCCGGGCGTCCAGCGCACAGCTTCTTCAGAGGAAACACGTCGTCCCACGTCGACCGCCTTGAACAGACTCTTTCTAGTGTTTTCATCCACCTACAAACACAGGACATGACTTGGTCCACAGCTACAGCAAGAAGGAAAGCTCAGAACATGGCAGCAGCAGCTGGTTAACCCTCCTGCTGTCCTCGGCCGAGTCCACCGTACAGCAGCGATAGGCGTCACGCAGACAGAGCAACGTGGGGGGGCAAAAACAAAACAAAAAAGCAAAAATATACACCGAAAAACACGGTAAAAATGACGCTTTTTTGAATAAGTCATTTTTTTAAAGCTAAAAAATATTTTTTAAATTTGCCTAAAACAATATTTCTTTTAAACAAAGGTGAAAAATGAAAAAAAAAAAGTTTTTTTTTTAATAATTATTATTTCCAAAAGTGACAAAAATGTTAATTTTTTTAACATATTTTTGTCACTTTTGGGGATTTAAAACTTTTTTTCTTTTTAACCCTAAAAATATAAAAACAGACAAAATCATGTTTAAAAAAGTGACAAAATTGAAATTAAACTTTTTAACGCTAAAAGAATTTAAAAACAAACAATTGCCAAAAGGGACAAAAACTGGTTTAAAAAAGCAAAAAAAAAAAATTGTAATAAAATCAATAAAAAATTTTAAAAACAAAAAAAAAGTGATAAAAACTCGTTAAAAAGGTGAATTTCTTTTATGAAATCGACAAAAAAAATGTCTAAATTTCGATTTAGAAAGCCAAAATGCTGCGTGGTCGCCGAGAAGACAACACGAGGGTTAAGAGTTAGCGCTTTAACAAATTTGACTTTAAAAATCATAGTTTTAGCATTTTCTAGAAACAAGCGATAAAAAGCATAAAACTACGTTACGTTAATTAGTTCACAGGAGCGAAAGAGTGCAAAGACCACACAAAAAGCAAGCAACGACAAACATGAAGTGGCCTGTCGCTACCTGATGTGAGTCGAGTGCAGATGTGAGTCACGCACGTGAGATGCTAACGAGAGACTTCTGTAGCGTCTGAAGTAGCCTCCGAGATGCTAACGAGAGACTTCTGTGCGTCTGAAGTAGCCTCCGAGATGCTAACGAGAGACTTCCGTGCGTCTGAAAGCCTCCGAGATGCTAACGAGAGACTTCTGTAACGTCTGAAGTAGCCTCCGAGATGCTAACGAGAGACTTCTGTAACGTCTGAAGTAGCCTCCGAGATGCTAACGAGAGACTTCCGTAACGTCTGAAGTAGCCTCCGAGATGCTAACGAGAGACTTCTGTAACGTCTGAAGTAGCCTCCGAGATGCTAACGAGAGACTTCTGTAACGCGTCTGAAGTAGCCTCCGAGATGCTAACGAGAGACTTCTGTAGCGTCTGAAGTAGCCTCAGATGCTAACGAGAGACTTCTGTAACGTCTGAAGTAGCCTCCGAGATGCTAACGAGAGACTTCTGTAACGTCTGAAGTAGCCTCCGAGATGCTAACGAGACTTCTGTAACGTCTGAAGTAGCCTCCGAGATGCTAACGAGAGACTTCTGTAACGTCTGAAGTAGCCTCCGAGATGCTAACGAGAGACTTCTGGCGTCGAAGTAGCCTCCGAGATGCTAACGAGAGACTTCTGTAACGTCTGAAGTAGCCTCCGAGATGCTAACGAGAGACTTCTGTAACGTCTGAAGTAGCCTCCGAGATGCTAACGAGAGACTTCTGTAACGTCTGAAGTAGCCTCCGAGATGCTAACGAGAGACTTCTGCGTCTGAAGTAGCCTCCGAGATGCTAACGAGAGACTTCTGTAACGTCTGAAGTAGCCTCCGAGATGCTAACGAGAGACTTCTGGCGTCGAAGTAGCCTCCGAGATGCTAACGAGAGACTTCTGTAGCGTCTGAAGTAGCCTCCGAGATGCTAACGAGAGACTTCTGTAAGCGTCTGAAGTAGCCTCCGAGATGCTAACGAGAGACTTCTGCGTCTGAAGTAGCCTCAGATGCTAACGAGAGACTGTAGCGTCTGAAGTAGCCTCCGAGATGCTAACGAGACTTCGTAACGTCTGAAGTAGCCTCCGAGATGCTAACGAGAGACTTCTGTAACGTCTGAAGTAGCCTCCGAGATGCTAACGAGAGACTTCTGTAACGTCTGAAGTAGCCTCCGAGATGCTAACAGAGACTTCTGTAACGTCTGAAGTAGCCTCCGAGATGCTAACGAGACTTCTGTAGCGTCTGAAGTAGCCTCCGAGATGCTAACGAGAGACTTCTGTAACGTCTGAAGTAGCCTCCGAGATGCTAACGAGAGACTTCTGTAGCGTCGAAGTAGCCTCCGAGATGCTAACGAGAGACTTCTGTAGCGTCAGTAGCCTCCGAGATGCTAACGAGAGACTTCTGTAGCGTCTGAAGTAGCCTCCGAGATGCTAACGAGAGACTTCTGTAACGTCTGAAGTAGCCTCCGAGATGCTAACGAGAGACTTCTGTAACGTCTGAAGTAGCCTCCGAGATGCTAACGAGACTTCTGTAACGTCTGAAGTAGCCTCCGAGATGCTAGCGAGAGACTTCTGTAGCGTCTGAAGTAGCCTCCGAGATGCTAACAAGAGACTTCTGTAGCGTCTGAAGTAGCCTCCGAGATGCTAACGAGAGACTTCTGTAACGTCACAGAAAAATTAACATTCTTAACCAAGTTGGTTCACTGCTAGCTTAGCTACAAGTTAGCATCAAACACAATAAAGTCTGTCAGTTGAATGGTTTGAGCTAACGTTAGCATCAACCAACCATAGATATCTACATTTCTGAAATGATTTCCATCTGTTAATCTGACTCACACCTGCACTCGACTCACATCCGGTATGGACACGGGCGGCTGAGATGTGCTTAATTTGTTTTAACAATGCTAAACGGCAGCAAAGATGAACTGTACCTTTTCAAAGACACATATAAATGAAGTGATTAGGTTTTAGCAAACACTGCAAGGTATTCTCCTCCAACATTCTTCACTATGGAATCCACTAAGTACAAAACCGGAAGCTTCTCGGCAGACGGGGCCTGGAGTAATAGAGAACTCGACAAGTTTAGAAAACAACAGGGGTTATAAAAGAAATACATTTCAGAACAAATGCTTAAAATTACAAGATGACAGAATCCCCCAAACACCCGCTGGCATCGGTTTCCTTAAAAACAAAGCCATGTGGAGGGAAAAAGTGGAAAAATGTCCACGGATCAGACTTGTTAATGAGGAATAAAAAATAAAATAGGAAAAATTGTCAAAAAAATTTCATATAAATTGGAAAAATAGTCCAAAATAACAAAAATTTAAAAATAGTCCAAAAATAACACAAAAAAATTTAAAAATTGTCAAAAATAACAAAAATTTTTAAAAATTGTCCAAAAATAACTTAATAGGAAAAGAAATAGTCCAAAAATATAAAAATTGATAAAATAGTCCAGTAAAATCCTTTATCCTGTAATAGTGACCTGCGTCATCTTCGAAGACGATGATCAGTTCGTTAGGAGGAAGATTATGATCCTTCGCCAAAGTCAGGGAGGAGAAAACAAGTCCGTGGTGCATTATGGGTACAAAAAAGTAGCCGAGTCCAGTCCTCGGGACCATGTTTACCTCCAAAGAGGGTTAAAACCGCTCTTTGTACTTTACCCAGACGACATCGGCGAGTTTCCACGGCAACGCCACACCCGGTGAGCATTCACCCCCACTCTCAAGATTTGACCCTTAAAGTTGTTGTTAGAAGGTAAATAACCACGTTAGGTGGGGGGGGGCAGAGGACCTGCTGGTAAGTTTGAGAGATGATGCGTTCAGGGACGCACTTTAAGTCTAGTAAAGTAACTTTTAAAGCCGAGTCACTCGGCCGTGTCAGTAAATGCAACCCGTAAGACTCCAATAAATTACACTGGGAAATAAAAAATGACAAAAAGCACATTTCACATTTTTTATTATAACATTTTTAACCATTTCAATCACATTTCATTTGAGTAAAAAAATTCAAGATTTCACGAGATTTTAATGCAGAGAAACTTCTTTTTCTGATGCGATATATAGATATAAAAAGTGAAAAGCTCCGTGTCGCCGAGGCAACCTGACGACTCCGCCGTTTCTAATGAAGGCTTTAAAAAATTAAAAATGAGATGAGGACCCGTCTCCATGGCAACCATACCCGTGCTGTGGCAGATACACCCGGACCGACGGATGCTTGAAATACTTCTAGTGGCTGGAAATAATCAGGGATGGAACGTCAAAATCCACCGTAACCATAGCAACCCTCTACGTGGGGGCGGGGCGTTTTATTCTGATTTTATTTAACTCTTGTGTTGTCCTCCTGGGTCAAATACAGACAAAAAATTGACATTTGTCCTTTTTTGAATGTTTTTTATAGTATTTTTGTATTATGCTGTATTTTAAGAATGAATATTTCTTTATTTATAAAACATTCATTAACAAAGAAAACTGGTGTCCTTAAAGGTTTGATTTTTCCTATTTTTTTAATTAAGGCATTAAGATCAATTTCCAAAAGATGATTTTTTTTTATTGCTTTTTTAGTCAAATTAACCCTCAAGTTGTCTCCCGGGTCAAGAAATGACAAAAATTTGACATCTTCGTTCTTTTTCAGACTTTTTAGTCTCCACGACCACCACCTTACTAGTTTCATACTTTCTGGAATTCATGGTCAATAACCCTCATTTATATAGAATTATACCTAATATTAACCCTCATTTATATAGAATTATACCTGATATTAACCCTCATTTATATAGAATTATACCTGATATTAACCCTCATTTATATAGAATTATACCTGATATTAACCCTCATTTATATCGAATTATACCTGATATTAACCCTCATTTATATCGAATTATACCTGATATTAACCCTCATTTATATCGAATTATACCTATATTAACCCTCATTTATATCGAATTATACCTGATATTAACCCTCATTTATATAGAATTATACCTGATATTAACCCTCATTTATATAGAATTATACCTGATATTAACCCTCATTTATATAGAATTATACCTAATATTAACCCTCATTTATATAGAATTATACCTAATATTAACCCTCATTTATATAGAATTATACCTAATATTAACCCTCATTTATATAGAATTATACCTAATATTAACCCTCATTTATATAGAATTATACCTGATATTAACCCTCATTTATATAGAATTATACCTGATATTAACCCTCATTTATATAGAATTATACCTGATATTAACCCTCATTTATATAGAATTATACCTAATATTACCCTCATTTATATAGAATTATACCTGATATTAACCCTCATTTATATAGAATTATACCTGATATTAACCCTCATTTATATAGAATTATACCTAATATTAACCCTCATTTATATAGAATTTTTAGGAGCTTGTCACCTTTTCCGATGTTTTTTGTGGCCTTTGTTAAGGATGTGTTGTTTTTTTTAGCATTTGCCGCTTTTCCGACATTCATAGCAATTTTTGCCGTTTGTTGCTTTTTGGGAGATATTTAGGAGTTGTGTCTCCTTTAAGGTTTTTAGACACTTTGGGATTTTTTTTCAGTCTTTGTCACTTTTTGTTTTAACACGTTTTGTCTCTTGGGTTAAATATAGATATAGTTATATATATCAAGGGGGTACTGGTCCCTTTAGGGGACCTCTGGAGGACTGCAGAGGTCCATGTCCCCTGCAGAGAAGGTCTAGACCACTCTATAATTTACAGAGAGAGCAGATCTAGACTGCTATACACCCCCTATGTTAAAATACAGGGGCATAAGTATACATATACTGTGTTAAAACCCCATAGTTAATATTAAAAGGTAGTTATTTCATGGATCAGGATACTATGCATGGGGAACTTTCCATAAAACATCTCATTAATTCAGCTATTAGTCTAACTGAAATAACGCCATGTTAATTGGGCAAATGATATTTTATTCCTCTTTTTAATCAACTTTAGCGTGGGTTCATTAATGAGCAGCACTATATACAGCGGGGGTGAACTGTTACATGAATAAAGAAAATAACACATGATTCAGCAGGTTTTGTATGTATTGTTGAATTTTGTTCATAAAAAAGTAATTTTTTTAAAGTTACTCAAAGAGCTAACGGTAAGTTAACGTTACGGTGGATTTTAACGGTTATACACACTGTTAATGACGCATACGTGAGGTGAGTTTCGACCAAAATCAACCGTTAAAATAATATATTCATTTTCAAGCAAACTAAAAATATTTTTATTAAATTATAAAAACATTTAAAAAATAAAAGGAGGTTTTCACTTATGATACACAGACACGTTGCCATGCCACCCGTCGCTAACCAGAACAACAGCGGAATGTTAACCTAACTAGTGCTTAGCTAGTTAACACGACGGCGACGCTAGCCGCCATGTTTTAGCTCGTAGCTAACAGCTAACAGGCCCTGATAGCTTGTACATACATCGACACAAAGCATCTGAAATTGAAAGTATGCTATATTTATAAAAACCTTGCTTATTTGCGCTTCAATAATTGCGACGATATCCTTGGCGAAGTTGAGGTTTTCCTCGGCCAGGATGGTCAGCATGTTGATGTGCGGTTTGCTGTTGAATGTCAGGTCTTCCAGCGAGGACTGGTACTCTCTGCAGGCGTCTTCTCTCGCCGCTTTGTCGTCCATCTTTGAGCTCAGAGACCCGGCAAAACCTACGCCAGCCTTGTGAATACCATAACCATTGATTAGCAGGCAGTCCATGAACTCATGAAGCTAACTGTTGTGCCCTGACTCGGGGAAATAACGCCGCTTTTAGACGATATTTTCAGCCGTTGCCGTGTCGGAGATCACTCCGCCAGCTTTACCGACGACAACAAAATGGCGGCTGCAGACTGGAGACCTTATACGTCACATGAGTTATATCTTTTGCTGTATTCGCGCGTAATGAAATAATCGGAAAAATGGGTTTTCAAATGGGAAAATGTGTTTTTTTGTTTTTATTAAAGATTCATTTCAAACATACAACAAGGCTCATCGCGCACGGATTCAGTCAATTCTACATGAATTTAACATGGAGTACAACAGCGATACAAACAAAACAAAACAAACAAAAATAAATAAATAAATAAATAAAGGGAAAAGAAGCCTGGCCAATGAGATTTAAGCAAAACAGTGTCAACACGACATATACAAATATAACAATATAACAATATAACAATAAAAAAATTGGAAAATTGGAAAATAAAAACTATAACAATAAAAAAATATAAAAATTAGAAAATATAAAATATAACAACATAAAAATAAAAAAACAAAAAAATATTAAAATATAAAAAAATACAAAAATATAAAAATATAAAAATTAGAAAATATAAAAATATTACCTTTACACGACATACAAAAATATAAAAATATGAAATATAAAAATGTAAAATATAAAAATATAACAATATGAAATATAAAATGTAAGTAGTGCAGAAAAAAGCCCAGTCCTGACATACATACATATATAAAGTAGAGCAATAAAGAGTTTTTACAGAAATATAGTTTGGTGTATCAAAGGTCCTGAGTATTAAATATTGCACCGTAATGAAATTAAAAGGTTGAGTAAGGGACCAAGGGACTCAGCAGTAGACACTGAGGAATGAGTTTGTTCTGGTGCATATACAGATTTTTATACAGATTTTTAAACATTTTTATACTCATTTATACTCATTTTTATACATTTTTATTCAGATTTTAGTATATAAAGCAATAAAGTGGAGTTAAATCCTGGAAACATTTGTCACCGTGTTGTTAAAACACAACACTCCCATGTGGTTTGTTTCCTCGTAACAACTCAGAGCTCATGAACACAGCGAAGTCTGACTCGTTGGAAACGGCGTCCCATCCGAGGAGCACCTGAACGCAGCATGCTGTCTGAGGTGACGTCAGCACAGCCCAGGGCCGGGCTCTTGGTTTTCATTGGTTCGATAAAATAACAGCCACACAAATGAGCCAATCAGATTGAAGCAGTGTGAGTTATTTTTTGTAACGACAGAAACATTTCACAACATGTCAGCAACATGAGGCCGAGTCATGGCGGCTCAAAGTGTAGTTTAATATAGTCTATATGTAGTTTAATATAGTCTATATGTATAGTTTAATATAGTCTATATGTAGTTTAATATAGTCTATATAGTAGGTTAATATAGTCTATATGTAGTTTAATATAGTCTATATGTAGTTTAATATAGTCTATATGTATGTAGTAGTTAATATAGTCTATATGTAGTTTAATATAGTCTATATGTAGGTTAATGTAGTCTATATGTAGGTTAATGTAGTCTATATGTAGGTTAATATAGTCTATATGTAGTTTAATATAGTCTATATGTAGTTAATATAGTCTATATGTAGTTTAATATAGTCTATATGTAGGTTAATATAATCTATATAGTAGTTTAATATAGTCTATATGTAGGTTAATGTAGTCTATATGTAGTTTAATATAGTCTATATGTAGTTTAATATAGTCTATATGTAGGTTAATATAGTCTATATGTAGGTTAATGTAGTCTATATGTAGGTTAATGTAGTCTATATGTAGTTTAATATAGTCTATATGTAGGTTAATATAGTCTATATGTAGGTTATATGTAGTTTAATCTATATGTAGGTTAATATAGTCTATATGTAGGTTAATGTAGTCTATATGTAGTTTAATATAGTCTATATGTAGTTTAATATAGTCTATATGTAGGTTAATATAGTCTATATGTAGTTTAATGTAGTCTATATGTAGGTTAATATAGTCTATATGTAGTTTAATGTAGTCTATATGTAGTTTAATATAGTCTATATGTAGTTTAATGTAATTTATATGTAGTAGTTAATATAGTCTATATGTAGTTTAATATAGTCTATATGTAGGTTAATATAGTCTATATGTAGGTTTAATATAGTCTATATGTAGTTTAATATAGTCTATATGTAAGTTAATATAGTCTATATGTAGAGTTTAATATAGTCTATATGTAGTAGTCTATATGTATAGTCTATATGTAGGTTTAATATAGTCTATATGTAGGTTAATGTAGTCTATATGTAGTTTAATATAGTCTATATGTAGTTTAATATAGTCT